>OX419191.1:1800000-2072304 GCA_948465475.1 Thalpophila matura
ACATGACATGACCACTTTTATTTATAAATGCCTATTTACTTCTAGGTATTCACTTGCGCTTCGATGCCAACGACCCGCTACTTGCCTTGGGAAGCGTGGTGGACATGATATGGGCCTCTAATCTCAATAATGTCCTTATAAGTCAATCCCGGACTACTGTTGCTATTTGTCATCTCCTCATAACACTATGCCATAAAGCTGGGTAAGTGTAGGTACTTCAAAATACACACTACAAGCCTTTTTAGGGTTTCATAGTATTTTACATAGAATATATCCAAGGAAGTCATGTCAATACACAAATGTCAGTCAAATACATTGAACGACAATCGAATTAAATACTAAAATGATCGTTATACTTTACCCTACCTTTACCCTAGTTAAATAAACTTGGAAATAATTATTCGTATTTAATTCTAAATAGAATTTAGGACTATTGGTAGTTTCTGTCCATTTTAGGCATTTTAATGGGCGTATTGAGCATTCTCCTTTGGCACGGTATCTTATGTTAATTGCCATGCAGGCCTTATGGTTAGACCAGTAGTAAGATTACTACTTTACAACTACTAGAAGTCTAGAACCGATGGTATAACTTCCTCACCCATTCAAAATATTTGGAAAAAATCCTTGGGAAAATACGAAATAATACAAAATCTGTAAATTCTTTACAGGATCAAGAACATAATATTGGTGTGTCAGGGTGACCGCGACAAAGTACCTCAACATTGGTCAAGAAAGCTACAAATTAAAGGTTTGTGATACAACTTGGCATAAAGAGTTAGAAAACCAGTCACGAACGAGTCAGGCTCGCACAATTATTTTTCCGTACTTTTTTATTATGTTTTGGTTTATCATAAAATAAAGAATTTTTCTTACTACTTTTTTTTTCTGTAACAATTTGGAACCAAAAATGGGCGGTCTTCTTTTAAAACTTTGAATATGCTTAAAAAATCTAGATGAAATGGCATGGCTGACTTTTAACAGTTAAACATCTCAATCTATACAGGGTGGCAACCCCGAAAAGGTTTTTTGCCTGGGCAGAAACCCAACTATATAGATGGGTTTATGCCCGGGCATAAACTCGAAATGGGGTTTTTGCCCGGGCAGGAACCCATCACTATATGGGACCAACCCTGAAATCGCGAAAAAAAAATCAGCTGTTCCATACATTTTGTTGAGTTATGTGAACATAAATGTATGGAACAGCTGATTTTTTTTTCGCGCTTTCGGGGTTGGTCCCATAGTAAAAGTTGTTCATAATGATGAGTACAATGACCCCTTAAAATATTTCCACTGTCTAACCTGCCACCCTGTATAGATTGAGACCACCCTGTATATATATATATGTATAAGAAAAGAAAACCATTTCTGTTCAGGGTTGGACTCTGGCACCGTCGCTGCTGTATCCGAGGATGCTGATGTTGACTCTGCCGTTGACAAATTCCTCTCAACCTCTAAACAGGTATGTTTTACAAAAAACAAAAACATTGAAAATATTTTTTTTTATGAAAACCCGACTGCGCTTTGCCCTACGTCTTATCTGCTGGCCTAGCATGACCACGATAGAAACGGGTTTTGTCTACATAGAAATAGACAAAGTGACAGATTGTAGAAACATTTCTCCGTTTTATGAATGAAACGGTTGAAATGTTTGAACCACCAAACCACCAAAAAGAAAAGGAAAACAAGACATTGCAGTCGGGACCCAGGCCGAGATAAACAGACGTTACTTAGCACGTACTTTGGCTAAGCTATGTTCCCGTCTCTGTCTTGCTTGCAAGTTGCGCGAAAGTGACAACGATACTGCTTAGCCAAAGTACGTGCTAAGTAACGTCTATTTATCTCGGCCCCAGTGTTTCCGGGTCATCTAAGTTTATTTTCATGTGACAAAGCAAAAAGCAAAATAAACAAAAAATCCACGAAGACGTAAATACAGTCAAATCCGTATTATCTAAAGTTAAGCAACAAATGTAACATTGCAGGCTCCGTGGCGTCTCAGGAGGATCCTGGTACAAGAAAACGTCTACCAGCAGTTTAAGGATGCTCTCCGCTGGAAATGCACTTTAGAAAAATCCGAAAGCGAGCCCGTTGCATCCAAAGTATTATGTTCTGAAACGATGACCTACAACGGCAGAACATTCCTGATAGATCCTGTGGAGGTGTTGGAGGAACAGCCGTCAGTTGTGACCGTCGAAGCCTACAGGACTACAAAAGAAATGATATTTTTGGTGCAACAAGACGCAACTCGCTACTTATCGCTTTGGGCAAACGGCATAGCAGAAATAAACGAGGTCGCGCATAGTACGATAACGCCGGTGGTGTGGGTGAACACTCTGGCTGACTTCAGAGGACCGTCCCAAGTTTCAAAAGCTGTTTTTTCCTATATTCTTGAAAACAGCTTAAAAATTAAAAAATGCGATAAAGTAGCAAGACTTTGTGAACTTGCACAGTCATGGCAAAAACTGGACATTGAAAGTCGTCGTGACATTCTGTGTGGTGTTTTAGATATATACATATCTGAAACCTCTGAAGCCACAGGCAAACAATTGTATAGGCTTATCAGAAATGAACTTTTAGAGAGTACAATAAATTCTTTCATAGATGTAGGCAAAGATTATGTTTGCACGGGAGTATCGCAGCCGATGGGTATTTTTGCAATTCGGAATAACAGTGATTTTTTCTTGAGACCAAAATTTGAGTCATTATTACAAGGTAACGCATTTGTTCAGTGCGGTAAGACTTCAGGTAACGAATCGGACTTTGATTTACTTGCACAAGCGGGTGTACCTTTTGTTCATGTAGAAGATTTTGTGCAAGGAGATTTTGAAGTCGTATCTTGGACCTCCAATACTCGAACCCGCGTTGTCTGGACAAACTCGGGCACAATATTCGCGAACTGAATTTTCGTAATTACTGACCAACCAATTGTATTCTTCAAATATGCCTGTTAAATATTTGTATGTTTGATAAGGTCTAAGTTTAATATTAAGTATACTTATTATCTTTTGTATGTTATATTTTTATATAAAAGATATTATTTTCTTATAAAAGCTTTTATTATTTTCTTTTTAGGGTTCCGTACCAAAATGGTACAAAAGGAACCCTTATGGTGCGACTTCGTCTGTCTGTCTGTCACAGCTGGTTATTTCAGCAACTACTAATGCTATCGACTTGAAATTTGGAACAATTATAAAGAATGCTTGCTCAGCTTTATTGCAAGTGAATAAAGTTAAAAAATATTTTTAGTTTCATTGAAAAGGGGGCTGAAGTGGGGGTTCGAAATTTAAAAGTGGGGTTATTAGGTTATGTGGCATATCATATGAAAGGGCTTGATCATTTCAAAATATATTTTCATTTTATTTATGTCTTATAGTTTTCGACATATGATGAAAAATGTCTGAAAAAATACCATTCCTTATCTCCGAATGAAGTTTGCGGAGCGAAAAATCTTGAAATAATTAGAGTTGATAGCAATTGACCCATATGTTGCACCAAAAATAAAACGATGTTCCAAACTAGGTAGTACAGTTTTTTCAAAATCATCAAAATTCCTTCACAAACAAATTTAGTTATGCGGTCCAGTTTTTTTTACTTTTAAACGTTCAAGGATGATGCGGAACCCTCGGTGCGCGAGTACGATTCGCACTTGGCCGGTTTTTTTATTCTGAGATTCTGTATGTTGGAGGTGCTTCACCAGTCGGGCTGCTCCAGTTTTTTTTTATATTATAGGAGGCAAACGAGCAGACGGATCACGTGATGGTAAGTGATTACCGCCGCCCATGGACACTCGCAACACCAGATGAGTCACAAGTGCGTTGCCGGCCTTTAAAAAACTGCTCTTGCCTTGGGCATTGTTGAGAGCAGTTTTGCCCCCCCACAACAATGGATTTATCAACTGCGCCATCATGGGGGGGGGGTTAGGCCTCCGGTACCCTCACTTACTCGGCGAAACACGAGGCAAGCGTCGTTTCACGCCAGCTTTCTGTGAGGCCGTGGTATTATATTGCTCTGGTCGAGCCGGCCCATTTGTGCCGAAGCATGGCTCTCCCACGGTAAAAAATTTGAAGGATATACCTATACCACCGTGTCTCACTGTCTGAAAACCACAAATGGCTCATTTAATTAGGTCGGTAATCAAATGCAGCCAATAGAGGGAGCGGAAAAAGATAAACACTGCAATTTACAGGGTTAAATTTGAAATGGGACAACCTTCCTGCTCCAACTCGCTATTTACGACACCTATATTATATAGCTATAGCACCTATATTATATATACTAATATTATAAAGCTGAGGAGATTGTTTGTTTGTTTGAACGCGCTAATCTCTGGAATTACCAGTCGGATTCGAAAAAATTTTTTTGTAAGTATATCATAGCCAGATTCATGAGGAATAGTATAGGCTATTTAACATCACGCTACGAGTCTTGGGAGCCGAGCAAGGAGGGTGACACCGCGGGGCACAACTGTTACACACACAATTAATAAATACGAACCAACCCTCGTATATTCATCTCTGGTAATTGTATTTGACTGAAGTACGCCGGCCGTTTAGCGGCTCGTTTGATATCACAACCACTTTGATTGACAATAAACGCGAAGCTAATTAAGAAACCTATTTTGTGTCGCCGTTCAACGTGCAGGGGCACTGGCGGTTACGTTTAGCCGTTAAAAATAGTCCAATCAAATGTCACACCCGTCAATAAATAGTTTCAATTTAGAAGACCAAACAAAAGATGGTACCCAAGCATTTATTATGACGTTTACAAGTAAATACGATTTAAATCGTGTGAGAAAACGTGTGATTTGTATTGTTAGTATAAATACGTTTTTTTCGCGTTTGAAATAGTATAATTATGATTCGAAATTAGTGAGTATAGTTTAGTATGAAGACTGCAAATATGACCAGGAATAAGGGACAAGTGTACAGTGTTGGAAATTATCTCATGACTGGCAAGGTATTAGGAAAAGGCCACTTTGCCAGAGTTGAAGAGGCAACACATAGGATTATTGGGAAAAAGGTAACGTTTTATTGCACTTACCATAAATTAAGGAGTCTACTTGCATCCACCTAAATCATAGATTAGTCGTCATGTTGCATGCGTTCGATGGTTCGAAGGACCTACCACGCGATAGGTAATAGTGGCTATAACGTATGCAACCCTGAGCCAAAGATTAGATGTCCTTGGCTTGGTTTACTTGTATTTCTTGGCATGCCCAATTGACCATAGCTCACCTGGGACTTTCAAAAAATCTGGTTCGAACTTTCACAATTCTTTGGGAATGTTCACTAAATCCTAAGCATATTTTCACGGAGTTTTAAACAAAGTGGCCCTCGCACCACACGCATTTTTTTTAGATTAGGTACATATAGGTCGCGGCGTGAAATATGATCACAAGCGTCACCTGCGCATTAGCTGGTTTTTCGGTCTCTTTGGCGAAATGAAGAATACGGGGGGCGCCGAGGCTGCACGAGATTAGTTCGTCAGTCAATGCTCGTCGTCTATTGGACTATTCTCTATTACGTATTGTCAACTGTCTATTGTCTATTGGGCCAAAAATGTACATGCGCGATCTGTGATCAAGAACCCTGCCGATACTTATACTTATTAAGGTAGGCCGCGCGGTAGGTAAACCATTTATTTTGGTATTGGTCACGTTTTAAGTGTGTAGGTGTCTGCATTAGGCACTGGACCTTTGGGAACAAAGAGTAAGTATATGCGGGGTCCCATTTGCGACGCAAGCACGATGGGATGGCTATACGATACCGGAAACCGGATGTGTTGGCTTGATTTAAAAAAAGAATAAAATATGACATCTCGTCTTTACCATAGCGATTGGATTTTCGCGGATATTTAAAATTGGAACAGCTATTGCCTACCTACCCTACATTTTCGTAAAATCCTAGGACTGGTCGCAGAAGACATTAATAATTGCCTATTTTATTTTTTACCTACATTTGTGTGCTTATACTGGATAGTTGACGAAGTGTTTAACATTTAAGGTGGCTATAAAGATCATAGACTTGACGTGTATAAAAGAGGAGTATGCTCGTCGAAATTTGCACCGAGAGCCGAGAGTCATGGCGAAGCTACGGCACCCGTGCATCGCGGCCCTCTACGAAACTATGATGGTAAGTCGTTGCACAAGTTCTTCTAAAGCAGTCTACACACCAAAGTCGCCGACACAGTCCAGCGGCTTGATGTCGACGGCTTTATTTCAAAGAATCATGTCGGCGACTTGTACCCGCGCGTGTCGCCCTGCGACTTGTTGGCGGCATGTCTGCGACTTGCATACGCACTCATTTTCCCGCCGACACTAACTACCAAGAAGGTTACTGATTTCGTGCCGCCGACAAAGTTTTACTACTTGAACGAGATGTGAAGTCACCGACTATATAATCCGCCGACAAAAATGTCGACGACTCATGTCGGCGGGTCGGCAACTTTGGTGTGTAGACTGCTTAAGTAAGTAGGTAGTAGGTACCTACAATAGTACACACGTAATTTTAATTCGGTACTTAAATAGTTCATTCGAATGTGTGTCATTCGCAAAATATCGAGCGCATGACACCAATAAACCACCTGTGGTACGTACCACGCGTGGGTAACATTCTAAAACGTTTGTTTTACCTACTAAGCTAGTCGCTAGGTGACTAGCTAGGCTCTAGGCGCTAAGCCAGCCACCTGCCTGTGCGTTCTCAGGCTTAGCGTTCACGCCAAACGCTACGGATAAAATGTATGGCAATGACATTACCTGCGGAAAAGTCACGTGACTCACAAATGTCACTGCCATACATTTGTACGCAGCGTTTGGCGTGAACGCTAAGCCTGAGAACGCACAGGCAGGTGGCTTGCTTAGCGCCTAGAGCCTAGCTAGTCACCTAGCGACTATCTTAGTAAAACGAACGTTTTAGAACGCTCGTCAGCGCGCAGTGCGGCCGGTCGCGAACATTCTAAAGCGTTCGTTTTACTAAGCTAGTCGCTAGGTGACTAAGCTAGGCTCTAAGTCTAGGCGCTAAGCAAGCCACCTGTGCGTTCTCAGGCTTAGCTCGGAGAAGTAGAGCGCGATCCGAGTCTACTTAGATTGGACGCCGTCGTCCGAGTGCGCTCGGATTATGGATTGCCACAATACGAGTCACGCCCGAGTAGGGATCCGAGTTCACTCGGTCCGAGCATACTCGGGCCGTGTCAACGCGGCATTAGCTTGGAGAAGTAGAGCGCGATCCGAGTCTACTTAGATCGGACGCCGTCGTCCGAGTGCGCTCGGATTATGGGTTGCCACAATATACGAGTTACGTCCGAGTAGTCATCGGAGTCCACTCGGTCCGAGCATACTCGAACCGTGTCAACGCGGCTTTAGCGTTCACACCAAACGCTGCGTACAAATGTATGGCAGTGACATTAGTGAGGTCACGTGACTTTTCCGCAGGCAACGTCATTGCCCATTTTATCCGTAGCGTTTGGCGTTAACGCTTTCAGAAAAGCAACTTGGCTAGTGCGTGTGTCGCTTGTTGGCAGCACGGGCCGCGTCTGTACGTGGTGATGGAGGCGGCGGGCGGCGGCGACCTGTGCGCGCTGGTGCTGGGCGCGCGCGCGAGCCGCGGCCTGCCCGAGCCGCGCGCGCGCGCGCTCGCCGCGCAGCTCGTGTCCGCCGTGCGGCACATGCACGCACAAGGCGTCGTGCACCGGTATGCTCAAACATTTCTTGTTTTGCCTAACCTTCATGGGCGTAGCCAGCCATGGGCTCAGGGTGGGGCAGCAGTCTAAAATAATATGTAACTAGCAAACTATACCCGTGGTCTTACCCCATTTTGACTGTCGAGTGTGAACTTTCTTACGGATATGAAGTATTGTAGGTAGTTAGTACCTAGATAATTTAATTTTTTAGGTTTGATTAGGTAGGTACCTTAGAGGTCAGAGCCAGGGTGGGGCAAGTGCCCCACCCTGCCCCACCGTGGCTACGCCCATGCTAACCTTTCCGCGTGTAGTACGGTGGCAGGGGCGTAGCTACCGCCGTATTTGCCGTATCAATTATACGGGGCCCCCGGGCCACGGGGGCCCCCAAAGTGTGTAAGGATGAATGAAATGATTTAATAAATCAGTTTGCCGATAAAAGGGCAAGGAGAGTGAATATTTAAAATTCGATTTTTATTTGTAAAATGGGTAAATTATGTGATAAATAAATATTACTTCTCACAATATTTTTTTTCTTTTGTGAAAAATCTTTACCTCCATATAAAGGCCTCCAAAAAAATTTTTATACGGGGCCCCGACAAGGCACGCTACGCCACTGTACGGTGGTAAGTACCTTTTTACATAAATATACGAATCGAAAGTGAGATTAACCATTGTATCCTTAAGCAATACTAAAACTCAACACTAAACGTGTTTTTTTGTTAGTCGAAAATCCGAGAGATTTTGACGTTTTAAGGCGTCATTGGCGTATGAGGCAAGTTATTGAATGACGCTTTATTGCGTCCTTGGCGGTCAAAGGGTTTAAAAAGTCTTACTCCTTATGTAGCACCTCGCGCCCGAAAAACGGGAAAGTATCTGTCTACCTTTCATTAAACGCTCAAACTACCTATATCTTACCGCTATTACGAACTAAGTAAAATTAATTTACCTACGTAAAACTATTTCCTTTTTGTGTCGCGTTTTAATAATAATAATATAATAATAAATGTCTTTCAGTGACTTGAAAATGGAAAACATCATGCTGGACAGTACCAAGCAATTCATCAAAATTGTCGGTAAGAAAAAAATATTTTTTACTGCCTCATTATCACCTGTTCAAATATTTGTGTTAAAAAAAGTCAGATTTTTAGGGTTCCGTACCAAAATGGTAAAAAGGAACCCTTATGGTGCGACTTCGTCTGTCTGTCTGTCTGTCACACCTGCTTATTTCAGCAACTACTAATGCTATCGACTTGAAATTTGGAACAGTTATAAAAAATGCTTGCCAAACTTTATTGAAAATGAAAAAAGTCAAAAAATGTTTTTATTTTCATTGCAAAAGGGGCCGGAGTGGGGGTGTACGTCCACCCCTCACAAACGTCACGTTAGGCCGCAACATTGCTAAGGGTGTGACGATACATGAAAATATATGATAAGTTAAGGGAACCTACTAAGACCTACAAGCCTAACAGTCCCTACGACTATAAACCCTATAAGCCCTACAGCCCTAACCTACCATATACCTATTGTGTGATAAATAAATATATAAATAAATTCGGGATGTCTGCACCATGCGACCTAAGGTGACAGACGGATAGTAGACAGGATTTCCAGGTTCGGGAAGGGTGACACTCCCTGCCAGTCACGCAGACTCACGAGACTGATCAGAGATGGCTAAAGGTGTCTTGGCCACAGTGAGGGGAAATGAGACAAGAATATAAAATTCAAATCTGATTTATTAACAATATGTTACAGCTTATATACTACTTTTTCTTAACACACACTAGTGTACAAAAATCTTTGTGTTTTATGCGTGTAAGATGCAAAATCATAATTTTAACTGGGCCGCGCGTCAGCCGGGCCGAGTGCTGAGTCAATGTCCAAAGGTAACATTGAACAGGGGGTCCAAAATTCAAAGTGGGGTTACTAGGTCAAATGAGATATCATATGAAAGGGCTTGATTTGCACATTTCAAAATATATTTTCATTTTATTTTATGTCTCACAGTTTTCGACATATGATGAAAAATGTCTAAAAAATACCATTCTCCCCCCTTATCTCCGAAGTTTGCGGAGCGAAAAATCTGAAATAATTAGAGTTGATAGGAATTGACCCAAATATTGCACCAAAAATAAAACGATGTTCCTAACTAGTGCAGTTTTTTCAAAATCATCAAAATTCCTTCACAAACAAACTTAGTTATGCGGTCCGGTTTTTTCACTTTATACGTCCAAAACGGATACGGAACCCTCGGTGCGCGAGTACGACTCGCACTTGGCCGGTTCTTTTTTTGTTTGGCGTTCCTGACAGTTCGTGAATGTACGGGTGACGAAACTTTAAAGTGGAAAATATTTACGAATAAAAATATTTTATGCTCTATTGATAAAATTCTTATTAAAACATCAACCCACAATAAACTAAACTTAAATCGTTGAGTGCTAAATTAATCAAGTATCAGGAATGCATTCTCTTAGCAGTCGGACTGTATCCTATTTTTTTTTTATTTTTTTTGTTTTTAAACGTTGCCCCACACTAGGGCATATTTCTCCTGTGTCGTGGATGCGTTTACAGACACAAATTTTACATACACAAACAGCCAGACCTATGTGCAATGCGGGAATCGAACCCGCGACACGTCGCGCAGCAGCCAATCTCTCAGCCACTGCGACAACCGTGCGGTCAAATTAGTATTAGTCTACTATTAGTTCTATTAGTTCTACTAGACTATTAGATCTACTAGTCCTACTTCCTACTAGTATAAACGCGAAAGTTTGTGAGGATGGATGGATGTATGTATAGACGTTTGTTACTCTTTAACGCTAAAACTACTAAACAGATTTTGATGAAGCTTTACAGTAATATAGCTTATACATCAGAATAACACATAGGCTACCTTTTATCTAGCTAGTCTTCCATATTTCTGTTGCAGACTTCGGGCTATCAAACATGTGGAGCGGCGGCGCGGCGCTGCGGACTCCGTGCGGCTCGCTGGAGTACGCGGCTCCGGAACTCTTCGTGGACGGCCGGAGATACGGACCCGAAGTCGACCTATGGAGCATGTATACCTTCTTACCTCAGATCATAGAAACAAGGAGATATACCATCATAGCAAATTAGTACGGGAACAACTGATGCCACTTTTAGTACATTTTTCGACACAATTACGCGCATAATTAAGCGCTCCTTGTGAATAAAAAGATCTCCCACGCATTGAACATTCCGCACACCCTCAATCTAACATTGTTAATCGTCACTCAACACTAGCACTAAACTAAAACACTGTATTTATACCATCGATCGTGTTCGGTTCGCCCCAGCGCGTACGTTTTTAATATGAGCAATTTGCTCAAGATCAGGCATCAAGCTCGATAGCGCCTTGGCACATCTCCTTTTTTCTATGATCTGAGCTTCTTACACTCCTTACACTCCCCGCTATGTGGGGTCGCCGGTTTTATGTTTTAGAGTTGAGGATTTGATAAGATTAAATAAAGGACAGGGTGAAATTAAAGGATATCATAAAAAATCCATATTTAAAATTTTTGTCTGTTCCGACTAATCTCCGAAACGGCTGGACCAATTTTGACGGGACTTTCGCTAGCAGATAGCTGATGTTATAACGAGTAATTTAGGCTACTTTTATTTTAGAAAAAGAATTAAAACCCATGAAATCCAATATTTGTACTAAACATACCCGTGCGAAGCCGGGGCGGGTCAGCTAGTCTTACTACTTACTATTTTATATGCGAAAGTTTGTGAGGATGGATGGTTGGATGTTTGTTACTCTTTTACGCATAAACTATTGAACGGATTTTGATGAAACGTTACAAATGTAGCTGATACATCAAAAAGCCAGGCGCGGTCCCAGGGAGGAGGTCACGGGGGTCATGACCCCCCCCTCCGAAAATCGTACAAAAATGCACCAAACACGGTAATTCACGGTATATCACTTCGGCATTAATCGGTATGACTCCCCCCTTAAAGTCTTCAGCTGCGGTATGACCCCCCCCCCAAAATCGCCGGCTGGGACCACGCCTGGTAAAAGCTAAAACGCACTAGCGGCTGGCCGTGGTGCGGCGTGTGCCGTTGCGGCAGACCGCACTGCCGGCCGCATGATCTCAACGCACAGACTTGCGGCAAGTCAGTGCGTTGAGGGCATGCGGTTTCATATAAAAATATTGAAGTGCGGCCTGCCGCAACGGCACACGCCGCACCACGACCAGCCGCTAGTGCGTTTAGGTCAAACACATAGGCTACCATTTATCCCGCAAAACGCGTGCAAAGACGCAGGCGGAAGCTAGTACCTAATACGTTTGTTGCAGAGGCGTGATAGTGTACGGCATGGTGACGGGCGCGCTGCCGTTCGCGGGCGCGGCGGGCGGCGCGGGCCGCTCGCGGCCGCAGCTGCGCGCCGCCATCACTCGCGGCTTCACGCGCAAGCAGCGCGCCGCGCTCGCCGCCCTCTCGCCCGGTCAGTGACGCGACTTCACCGACAAGATAACACTCCGATAAATTGTTTTATTTTTTTTTTAAACCCGTTAACGGAACCACCAGAAAGAAAAGGAAAACAATTAAAACAAGACATTGCAGTCAGGGCCGTGTTTAGGGTTGCTTTTTGAACTTTTTGAACAAGAATAAAAGTATAATAAGGCGAATCACACACCGCCCACGCATGCGGGTGAGGGAGTGCAGATCTGCATCATCATGCAGATTTCTCCGCACAAACGCGCGGAGGTGCGGTAGCCTAGAGGCAAAAACGATACGCCACCATACATGTACGTGTGAACTGAGGGACCAAACCGGGAATTCGCGAAATAAAAATCCTAGGATTTAGTAGTAGACCTAAAACAATTGTAGAACGAATCTGGGAATTTGGCTAGCTGGGGCTGGCTTTGACTAGGTGTTGTCTTAGCAACTTTTTTGACATTTTTATGAAATAGTTCATTAGTATCTAATTTATTACACTAGATGGCAATGATTTTCTTGTTCTTCATACTGGCAGATTTAAAATAAAACCAACTTCCTAGCAACCATACGTAGGTAGTTTTCGATGTTGTCGGCAGATGTCGCTGTCAAACACGAAATCACGCACGATACTGCAGATCTGTGTGCCATACCTTGCGTCTTGCCCCGCACCCACGCGCGGGGGTGCGTGTTTCTCCACATGTAGGCGCGTGATCTGCAACACCGCGCGTGAGTGCGTTTTCAGTGTGTTGTACTATGCGTGATTTCTATACAAACATAGGTACTCGCAAACATCGTAAGATCACGCACTCCCGCACCCCGCTGCGTGATGCGGTGCAGTGTGCGAATCGCCTAGGGTCGAAGAAGGAAAACAAACTGTTGGGGTACTTAGCGAGGTGTCGGTGTGTTTAATGTAAACGAAATGTTTATTTTTAGCACTATTTAATAATTCTCACTCAAATCCATAGGTCGCTGGTTCAGATCCGGCTCGAAGGACCAAAATATGTTGGGGTACTTAGCGAGGTGTCGGTGTGTTTAATGTAAACGAAATTTTTATTTTTAGCACTATTTAATAATTCTCACTCAAATGTTCTTAACTGTTAAAATGATACAAAAATGATAATGGAATGTTTGATTGAATACACCCGGCTAACGCGTTAGACAAAAGTGCACTGAATACAATATATTCAAATGTTTAATTTAGTAATAAAATTAGGTCAGCGCGCTAAGCCGATATTGCAAACTAAGGTGTCCGGTGAAAACATCGAACACAAACAGTACCGTATTTTGGAAAAACAAATAATATTCTGTTTTATACAGGGTGGCGATTAGGTTATCACATTAAATGAAACCATGTATCCTAAATGGCGTTCTTTGTACATACACAATAAAAAAATTTGCCGGTTGCCGCTTTTACAGGTCAGTAAATGTACCAATAAATAGTACAACTGTTAATACAAGTTGGTACATTTACTGACCTGTAAAAGCGGCAACCGGCAATTTTTTTATTGTGTATGTACAAAGAACGCCATTTAGGATACATGGTTTCATTTAATGTGATAGCCTAATCGCCACCCTGTATACAGGATAAAATTAAAACCAGTGCGGATATTTTAGGAGGTGAAAGTACTCATGAATATGATCAACTTTTATTATGGGACCGACACTGAAATATGAAAATCAGCTGTTCCCTACAAAAATGCACTACAAAACGATCAAAATGTATGGAACAACTGATTTTTTTTTCATATTTCAGTGTCGGTCCCATAATAAAAGTTGATCATATTCATGAGTACTTTCACCTTCTAAAATCGCACTGGTTTTAATTTTACCCTGTATTTATATCTTCGCAGGTTTAATCTTTGGCTCTGGATACCAGTAATTGATGAAAACAGTATTTTGTATAATTTATTTTTATTGAACAGTAGGTAATGGAGAGAAAAACAGTATAATACTGTTTTTAACAGTATGGTTGGCAACCCTAGCCATGTTTCCGGGTCATATAGGGTTAAGAAAGCTGAAATACTCCTTGCTACTTAGCTACATGCTACGAAAGCTCTGTAGCCGTTAAATAAAAAAAATAATTAAAGAAAATTAATTTACTTTGCATTTACAAAAACATACAAAAAGAAACAAAATCAGGTAAAGTTTCAAGTTATCAGTAAATAATGTTTATACAGGGTGGCAGGTTAGAGTGTAAATATTTGAAGGGGTCATTGTACTCATCATTATGAACAACTTTTACTATGGGACCAACGAAATCGCGAAAAAAAATCAGTTGTTCCATACATTTTGTTAAGTTATGTGAACATAAATGTATGGAACAGCTGATTTTTTTTCGCGATTTCAGGTTTGGTCCCATAGTAAAAGTGGTTCAATTTGATGAGTACAATGACCCCTTAAAATATTTCCACTGTCTAACCTGCCACCCTGTATTTTATGTTGATTACATTTTTTATCTTTTATTGACGACAGCGGTAGATAGGTTTAAATAGAACAAAAACTTACGCTTTAACATTTGAGCGGATATTTTAATAACAAAATCACAAACAGTACAAACGAACCACTTTGGAATCACTTCACTGGCAGTCTATGAAAATACACAAATTGTTCGAATAACAGCTCCGGACGGCGCGCTCGCTGAATCTAAAACAAAGAATTGATTTTTTTGAGATATCTCTTATTCAGTAAGCAGTCCAAAAGGATTGGAGCGAGTAGAATAGTTTTTTTTTCGATTCCCTGCTAGGAAGATCATTTTTTCAAAGTCTATTGATGCAATTTTAGTTTTTATCAAAATCGGCCACGAGACTCCTTTGAGTGTTTTTCGCTATTTCTTAGTTGCTGATTTGGCCATCCACGCCAAGTCAAAAGATTCACCCTGTAATAGGCATGATGTTATGTTATGTACTATGCGATTTGCAATAAGAATAGGAACGTCAATGACCTCGAACTGTCAACTATCACTTGAAAAGTAAGTTTTACAAAGAAAATTTTGCGAATCAATAACGTAATTTTTTTTTTCACTTTATTTATCTGTGTTTGATTTACCAAATCTGTTGTTAGATTTTTTAATACAAAACAGCTCAATTTTCAATACAAAGGTCACAATATGGCGCAAGGTCATTCTTATTCTTATTTTGAGCACATAGTAATAATAAATGATGTTATGTTGTATCTACTGTGCGAATATTGTACACCCTAGCGGTATATTGCAGTGATACCTTTATAATATTATTGAACACCTGTATACTTACCTGTGATAAACAATAAATAAACTATTCTATGTTATTCGCAGAGTGCAAGGCGTTTATACAGCATCTGTTGGAGCCGAACGTGGAGCTCCGAATGAAGATCGAGGAGGCAGCCCGCCACCGCTGGGTGCGGCGACCCGGCATGAGGATGAAAACACACCCGTTCGGCACCCTGGAGACAGCTACTAACAGAGAGGTATGCTCCAGGGATGTATGTTATGGAGCTCCGTAACCGTAACTATCGGATATCCGAAATAAACCATCACCGTGGGAGAGCCATGCTTAGGCACGAATGGGCCGGCTCGATTGGAGTAACACCACGGCCTCACAGAAAGCCGGCGTGAAACGACGCTTGCGTCGTGTTTCGCCGAGTGGAGTGAGGGTACCGGGGCCCAACCCCCCCAACCCCCCCCATGATGGCGCAGTTAATAAATCCATTGTTGTGGCGGGGCAAAACTGCTCTCAACAATGCCCAAGGCAAGAGCAGTTTTTTAAAGGCCGGCAACACACTTGTGACTAACCGAATCCATATAAAAAGTTTCAAATAATTTCGGATAGGGGCGGAGTCTAAATGAGACACGTTATTTGTATTATACTTTTAAAATTTCTTGAAAATGTAATATCCGTAACCGAAACTATCCGAAACTACCGTACCGTACCTCAACGTACCGTAACCGTATCTGAAACCGATATATTATTCATATATCCGTATCCACATCCAGATCCGAAATTTTATATCCATAACATCCCTAGTATGCTCATTACTTTGCTGTCTGATTTTCTGATAAGGCTTTGGCTTGTAAGGAGGGCTTAAGGGGAGAGGTGTAATGTTGGGACATTACACCTCTTACCAGACCGGGTGTTATTGTCTGGCGGGCCACTGCCCCGACAGTTGATGTCGGCTTTCTGTATATACATGCTAATTGCGCCGAAAACTCTTCTTGCGCGATCTATAATTCATGAATGACGTATTGTAGTGATATCTGACAAGCTGTCGCTGTCGCTACAAGGCCAATTCTCGTAATTCATTTAGCACTATGCTATGTCTGACAGTTTCAAAAGTATTCTAATATAGTTTTGTCGTATTATACGACAAAACTATACTTACTTGCGATTTAAGTTCACGTAGGTATGTCGTTCGTTTGTTAGGAGAATTTGTCATAATTGCCATAAAATGTATGACAATTAAGTCCCTGTTCAAACAATCTCTTGTCAAACTTCATATTAGCTGTTTGACTGACGAAAGTCGTCCAGACAGACGCGCCCGCCGTGTCTGGACGACGGTATCCAATATTATGAATTTATGACTAACACCAATAGTACAGACTTTCAGAAATTCTGCGCACAACTTACAACTTACATTATGTATCGTATCCGTAGATATACATCCAAATATCGGAGCTGTGCACGATGCCCGTGATGGACGTAGTGGCCGAAATTAAGGCGGAGCCGTTTGGACCGGTGGCCGGGATATACAACATCAAGACGCATTTACAGCAGGTACTTATCTATACTATTATAAAATTGTAAAAAAGCCGTGTCTGTACATTGAAGATATTCCAGAAAAAACAGTTGGGATAAGGTACTGGGACGTAACCATACCCAAAAAGACTTTTACTACCTATACCTAATTATTGTCTTTTTTGTTTTGTGTCCAAATAAATATTTTTCTTCCTTTCTTTCAGGTGCAAGCTGCTAGCGGCAGCGAGCTGCTGTGGAGCTCCGCCCCGGAGCCCCGCCCTCCCACCCCGCCCGACTACCACGCCCGCTACCAGCTCGAGACACACCCCCTAGCCCCCACCCCCACCCCTACCACCAGCAAAGCACCGCAACAACCCCCCAAACTAACGCAGAAAACACGGATCCTGAACACCCCACCGCGACCTATCAACCGAACCGAAACGCAAGCCAAAGTTTCCAAGGCGAACGTTCCCGAACGCAAAAGTCAGCTACAGAGTCCCAGAACGATCAACAGACCCGTATCCAGCATGTACGGGTTAAAACCCGTGTACAAGGTCTACGAGAACGGTGATTGTGGGTTCGACCCCCGGTTGCCGAGCATCGACGAACATTCCAGTGCCGACTCCAAGGAAGTGAGGAGCGGAAATATAAGGGTGCCGTGTGTGAAGAAAGTGAGTCTCGATGAGGACCGCAGGCTGAGGCTCAACAGTTGTCCTGAGAGGATCGGCGATAAACGCGCAGTGTTCTATAGAAAGGCAGGGGACGGTATACCAAGGTGAGAAGTCGTTTGATCTATCCTACTAATTTTATAAATGTGAAAGTTTGTGAGGATGGATGTATGTATGTATGGATGTTTGTTACTCTTCCACGCAAAAACTACTGAACGGATTTTGATGAAACTTTACAGTAATATAGCTTATACGTCAAAATAACACATAGGCTACTTTTTATCCCAAAAACGCGAGCGAAGCCGCGCGCGGAAGCTAGTCTTTTGATATAATAGGGCCGAGATAAATAAATATTCCAAGCACGTGCTTTGGCTAAGCTATGTTCCCGTCTCTGTCTAGCTTACAAGTTGCACGACAGTGACAACGATACGGCTTAATGAAAGTACGTGCTAAGTCTTGTAACGTCTATTTATCTCGGCCTAGGAGTTACTAGAAATGTAGACAAACAGACTAAATTTTTGTTCGCTTCATGACAATCAAGAGGCAGAATCCTTCTTCCTACTGGTATAAACGCGAAAGTTTGTGAGGATGTTTGTTTTTTTTTCAAAATCAACGGGTTCGATTCGGTCGAGTTTTTATCAAAATCGACACCGAGACTCGAGTGTCTTTCGCTATTTTTTATAGTTTCGAAATTGGCCATCCACGCCCAATAGGGATGTTGAATATATAGGTTTTTTTTTTTTATTGTGAATCTGTAAACTATTTGAAAAAACATAATTAAAACCAAAAAAACCGAGGAAACATCTACAAAATTGGCAAAGTTATAAGCGTTTTAAAATGATTTGCTAGACACGGATGGCATGCATGATAAGTGACGTAACACCACCTATGTCCGCTTCGCGCGACAAAGACGAAGCGATACTCCCTCCAAAAACTTTAAAAGCGTCTATGTTTTCCATTTTCTGATATTTTTTTTATTTTTTTTACTTTTTTGTTATTCCTATTCCTTCTTTGGAATAAAATAATTTATTTGTACTTTTTTAATAGTAGTCCACTACCGTATTGAAAAAGTCGCCTGTACTGACCTATAACTGAGTTTAATTAAACTGAATCACTTGTTTCGTGACAGTTGGCGAGCGAGCGGCTCGCTGGCGACACCACCGCCCAGAATCTTGCTACAGAGCAATGCTACAACCATCAAACGAGCCTCGTTAGGGTAAGTCAGAGCCCTCATGTAGTGATAAGTAAATTTTGAAAGCTATTACCGAACTATCTCACATAGTATCATCACAACAGTTGGGCAACTCAGTAGAATTTGATGAGACGATTTTTGCAGTTTATTGTATGTTATTTGGACGTATTGTTTAAGACATAACACGATATTATCAACGTGCGACGGAATGGTTTGATAATTTGTGAGATTGCTTCATACGAGCGAATTTCGCGTGGCTCGATTCATAAGGACAAACAAAACTTTACCCGTGCGAAGCCGGGGCGAGTTAGCTAGTGTGAAATAAATTAGAATTTTCGTATTTCCAGCAACATCGTCAGTCCGCACTCGTCTTCAAACAGCCATTGCAAGAGCGAGAGGGCAATGCCGGTACGTCTCATCCTCATCTATAAATTACTTAAACCGTCTACGTCCCTAGTATTCTATGATATTGGGTAGGAATTACAGTACAATAACGTTTCATACGTTACTGTACTGTAATTCCTTTTGCCTTTTAGACAAGATAAGGCTGCGATAATGCCTGTAGGTAGCATACTAGGTACTGGCTAACCGGCATGCTGGCTACTGGTACACACGGCTACACATCAAACTATACATTCCCAGTTTACACTGACCTCTCACTGTAAGGAAATCCTATACAATGCGAGATCAGCTTATACTGGCTTATATAGCTTGATCGTAGCCGTGCGTACTCTATCAGGCGCGGTCGCTGCCAGACTATGAGCCAAAGCCTTCGAGGAGGGTCATACTGTTTAGTGCCGACGTGCTATACCGTGAATTACCGTGTTTCGTGCATTTTTATACGATTTTAGGGGGTGGTCATGACCCCTACGACCCGGACAACTCGGACCGCCACTGTATTCTATATCAAAATGGTTGTAGCTGGCACGCCAGTTTCTAGAAGTACCATGCATGACCCAAAACTTGGTACTGCTGGGCTAACATGCGCGCCGCGACAAATCTTGTCGACTGTTTTGTCTCGCTCTTACTCGTGCGAATACGAGACAAATGCACGATAAAAGCGTCGACAAAATTTTGTCGCGGCGCGCATGTTAGGCGCTCTGGTGTGGTCCGCCCTAGTTACGACATTGCATCTACCAATTCTAGATAAACTGGGTGTAATTTTAGTCAGTCGAAATATGAAAAGGGGTCATTGTACTCATCATTAAGAACAACTTTTACTGCACTACTAATAAAAAAAACAGCTGCTCCATACATTTTGTTGATTTATGTGAACAGCTGATTTTTTTACGCGATTTCAGGATTGGTCCCATAGTAAAAGTTGTTCATAAAGATGAGTACAATGACCCCTTTCCGTATTTCGACTGACAAAAATTACACCCGTATAACAATAAAAATATTGATCGTTACAGAAGCGGCCAATACTTCCCCTTCCGCAGGTCGGGTGGTACTCGACACGAAGCTTGAGTAAAGAGACGACTCATCTACAACGACTCAGACGCACGGCGCCGATGAAGTGAACCACTACCATCTACCTATTAGCACACCGCCACAC
This sequence comes from Thalpophila matura, assembly GCA_948465475.1. NCBI lineage: Eukaryota > Metazoa > Arthropoda > Insecta > Lepidoptera > Noctuidae > Thalpophila > Thalpophila matura. The sequence goes on from OX419191.1 coordinate 1,820,260, forward strand.
ACTATACCACGGAAATCTAAATTAAGTCGATAGAAGTCGCAAACACGCGTGACCCCTAGCCAAGTTACTTTTCTGTTAAGGCGGGTCTCTTGCGACGTGTTTGAGTGTTCATTAAACATGGAACATGACATAATGAACAAAAAAGGGGCTTGGCCTACGCGTTTTGTTTGGCAAAAACACTCGACCACGTGACGGAAAACATGTTCGATGTTTAATGAACACTCAAACACGTCACAGGAGACTCGCCATTAGCGTTAAAGCTAAACGCTACGGATAAAACGTATGGAAGTGACATTTGTGAGTCACGTGACTTTTCCGCAGGTAAATGTCATTGCGCCAGCCAGTAAATCCAACATACTCTGCCTACAAAGAGTTCAAAATGGCATCCTGAGAGCGATAGTGAATGCGCCTTGGTTTGCTAAGAACGACGAAATTCACGACTACCTACATATGCCGACAGTGGACTCTGAAATCGAGCGGTACAAGAGACAACACAAGGAACGCCTGACCTTGCATCCAAACCCACTAGTTGCTGAACTTTTAAACCCGACAGCGGTGGTGAAAAGGCTGAAAAGGAACCACCTTCTATAAGTGGGAGGCGCAGCACTGGCTGCTCCACCACAAAGCCACACAATCACTCAACAAATTCGCTTATGGTCTCACGACCGATTGCAAATAAAAGAAAGAGAAAAAAAAAAAAAAAAAAAAAAAAAAAAAAGTCATTGCGCGTCACGCTAACAGAAAAGCAACTTGCTAGGGCCTCTTGTGTGCTTTTAAGCAAATTATGTAAGGAACTTGGTGCACAACATCGAGAGCGCGCTTTTAAAAATGTGACGTATGTGAACGGAATTAAGTTTAATTTATATTGTATTGGACGTAAAAAATGTGTGCTGCGAACCGGCGACACGCGTCTGATAGTAGTAGATAACATTTCTATTGAATTATTTAGATTTTTGTGCACTAATCGCCGTACCAAAACGAACCATGCGATAAGTCGTCAGTGTGAAGCGGAATTTAGTAAAAATTTTTGCGTGCTACCCTCATTGTAATGTTAAGCGAATAAAGCAGTTTTACTATACTGCACACGGTCGACTTCCTAGCAACCGGTTTTGGACTAGTATTTTTTGTTACGTTTATAATAATGAGTTATACATTTTAAAAACTAAATAATAGAGTGTTATGTTATGCTTGTATTCATGTATTTTATTGAAAGATTAATATAAGATGTGCATTACGTTTATTTTTTATTTACACAATATACTACAAAAACTTTTCCTTCCTCCAAATTTATTTTTAGGCAATGGTTTTCTTGGTACCATAATTGGCTGCCATGACAACCAACTGCAGAGGAGAGGGTTATAATTTTTTATGACGCAGACTGAACCTCCAGTGTTGTAGGTGAGTCCTCCGGCGTGAGTTATGAGCACAGATCGCGCATGTACATTTGCGACCCAATAGACAAGAGACAGTTGACAAACGTAATAGACGGATTACTAGCAAACTTGCATAACGTCAAACTCGCATAAAAGTCATACTGGCATAAAGTCAGACTAGCATAAAGTCAAACTCGCATAAAGTCAAACTAGCAGAAAGTGAAACTGGCGTAAAGTCAAAAATTTCGTCCACTTTCCCAAAACGTTTTCTTGAATTTTTTTGAATTGAAAGTGTTTCCGACTTTGACTCAAGGTCAAAGTCAAGGTCATCGTTAAGATAAAGGTCAAGGTCAAAGTCATAGTTAAGGTCAAGGTCATAGTCAATCATAGTTATTAAGGTCAATATCATAGTCAAGGTCATAGACATAGTCAGGGTCATAGTTAAGATCGAGGTCAAGGACAGTCAAAAATTTCGTCCACTTTCCCAAAACGTTTTCTTGATTTTTTTGAATTGAAAGTGTTTCCGACTTTGACTCAAGGTCAAAGTCAAGGTCATAGTTAAGATAAAGGTCAAGGTCATAGTTAAGGTCAAGGTCATAGTCAATCATAGTTATTAAGTCAATATCATAGTCAAGGTCAATATCATAGTCAAGGTCAAGGTCATAGACATAGTCAAGGTCATAGTTAAGATCGAGGTCAAGGACAGTCAAAATTTCGTCCACTTTCCCAAAACGTCCTCTTGGATATTTTGTTCGAAATTTTTATTTCGACTCACGGTCAAAGTCGTAGTCATAGACAAGGTCAAGGTCATAGTCAAAGTTATAGTTACCATCAAGGTCAAGGTCATAGACAAAGCCAAGGTCATGGTCAAGGTCATAGTTATGGTCAAGGTCAAAGTCATAGTCAAAGCCTAATTCATATTCAAGGTCAAGGTCATAGTTAAGATAAGGTCAAAGCCAACTACATACAGGGTGTAAGGAGAACGCTTCCGAAGCCAGAACGTAGATTATATACAACCTAAATGCAAACGCGCGGAGCTGGGGTCGTCGGCCGCGCGGCTGTCGGCGAGCGCGTGTACTTTGAACTCGAGGTTATACGCGAGCGTCAGCTGATATTATTTACGAGTACACGGCGTGTTAATGTTGCAAAGAAAAAAAAGTATTTAATCGCAATTATTGGTTTTAGTTACCTGTTCTTAGTGTACGAAAAATGTAAAAAAAAATTGGTAAAATTGTAAATTTTTTTTCCCGATTTTTTGGTGGTATCGTATCGAGAATCACTAGCTCTATCACCTGTCTTCGTTTTCGGAAGCGTTTGCCTTACACCCTGTATACAAGGTCATAGTCAATGTCATAGTCAATGTGAAGGTCATGGTCAACCAGGACCTTGATATTGACCTTGACTATGACCTTGACCTTGGCTTTGAAAAAAAATCAGCTAATGCGCAGATGACGTTTGTGCTCATGACTGAGGCCGGTACCCATAGTAGTCTACTCTTAACGACGTCTGTACGTTAAGAGGTTGTGTAAATAGACTAAGGGCGGGGTAGCTTCAAACCATCTGTATTCGTAAGTCAGTACGTAATCGTTAAGTCAGTAAGAAATTGTCGTACAAGCCGCCATATTTGACAGTTACAGATTCGTAACTGTAAGTTGAAACAACATGGCCTAAATAGTTAAATACTGACCATGTGGCGTCAGTGGAAGGGCATGTGCGAGGGGTTGGCCATGGTGGCGAGGCGCATGTAGGTGGTGTGCGGCCGCGACAGCGGCGGCGAGTCGCCCGGCAGCGGCTCGTTCTTGAACACCGCCACGCACTTCCACTGGTTCAGGTATTGCACTGGAAGACGACAGGGAAAACATTAGTTATCCATCAATATGTGGTGTACATTCAAGGGCCCAATCCACTGGCGTCGGTTGGGTGTGCAAGTTTCACTAATGTTTGACCGGCGCTCGCGTCGCGTCTATAGTATTCATCAAAATGCGCCAGTGGGATTGGGCCCCTACACTTTCCCAAAAAAAAAAATTGTAGTCCATGACATTGGGAAATTTCTTAACTTTCTTGACAACAGCTGCCACTGGTAAAAGTCTCGAGACTTCGAGATAGAGAATCTATCTATATCTGTGAGAATACTTCACAGTAGTGCTGCTCGCACGCTGTGTACTTACTGCTGCGTAGTGCTGTGTACTTACTCTTCCAGAGGCGCACGGCGCAGTCGTCGCCGGACGACGCCAGCAGCGTGCCGGTGAGGTTCCAGCAGTAGTGCTGCTCGCACGCTGTGTACTTACTGCTGCGTAGTGCTGTGTACTTACTCTTCCAGAGGCGCACGGCGCAGTCGTCGCCGGACGACGCCAGCAGCGTGCCGGTGAGGTTCCAGCAGTAGTGCTGCTCGCACGCTGTGTACTTACTGCTGCGTAGTGCTGTGTACTTACTCTTCCAGAGGCGCACGGCGCAGTCGTCGCCGGACGACGCCAGCAGCGTGCCGGTGAGGTTCCAGCAGTAGTGCTGCTCGCACGCTGTGTACTTACTGCTGCGTAGTGCTGTGTACTTACTCTTCCAGAGGCGCACGGCGCAGTCGTCGCCGGACGACGCCAGCAGCGTGCCGGTGAGGTTCCAGCAGTAGTGCTGCTCGCACGCTGTGTACTTACTGCTGCGTAGTGCTGTGTACTTACTCTTCCAGAGGCGCACGGCGCAGTCGTCGCCGGACGACGCCAGCAGCGTGCCGGTGAGGTTCCAGCAGTAGTGCTGCTCGCACGCTGTGTACTTACTGCTGCGTAGTGCTGTGTACTTACTCTTCCAGAGGCGCACGGCGCAGTCGTCGCCGGACGACGCCAGCAGCGTGCCGGTGAGGTTCCAGCAGTAGTGCTGCTCGCACGCTGTGTACTTACTGCTGCGTAGTGCTGTGTACTTACTCTTCCAGAGGCGCACGGCGCAGTCGTCGCCGGACGACGCCAGCAGCGTGCCGGTGAGGTTCCAGCAGTAGTGCTGCTCGCACGCTGTGTACTTACTGCTGCGTAGTGCTGTGTACTTACTCTTCCAGAGGCGCACGGCGCAGTCGTCGCCGGACGACGCCAGCAGCGTGCCGGTGAGGTTCCAGCAGTAGTGCTGCTCGCACGCTGTGTACTTACTGCTGCGTAGTGCTGTGTACTTACTCTTCCAGAGGCGCACGGCGCAGTCGTCGCCGGACGACGCCAGCAGCGTGCCGGTGAGGTTCCAGCAGTAGTGCTGCTCGCACGCTGTGTACTTACTGCTGCGTAGTGCTGTGTACTTACTCTTCCAGAGGCGCACGGCGCAGTCGTCGCCGGACGACGCCAGCAGCGTGCCGGTGAGGTTCCAGCAGTAGTGCTGCTCGCACGCTGTGTACTTACTGCTGCGTAGTGCTGTGTACTTACTCTTCCAGAGGCGCACGGCGCAGTCGTCGCCGGACGACGCCAGCAGCGTGCCGGTGAGGTTCCAGCAGTAGTGCTGCTCGCACGCTGTGTACTTACTGCTGCGTAGTGCTGTGTACTTACTCTTCCAGAGGCGCACGGCGCAGTCGTCGCCGGACGACGCCAGCAGCGTGCCGGTGAGGTTCCAGCAGTAGTGCTGCTCGCACGCTGTGTACTTACTGCTGCGTAGTGCTGTGTACTTACTCTTCCAGAGGCGCACGGCGCAGTCGTCGCCGGACGACGCCAGCAGCGTGCCGGTGAGGTTCCAGCAGTAGTGCTGCTCGCACGCTGTGTACTTACTGCTGCGTAGTGCTGTGTACTTACTCTTCCAGAGGCGCACGGCGCAGTCGTCGCCGGACGACGCCAGCAGCGTGCCGGTGAGGTTCCAGCAGTAGTGCTGCTCGCACGCTGTGTACTTACTGCTGCGTAGTGCTGTGTACTTACTCTTCCAGAGGCGCACGGCGCAGTCGTCGCCGGACGACGCCAGCAGCGTGCCGGTGAGGTTCCAGCAGTAGTGCTGCTCGCACGCTGTGTACTTACTGCTGCGTAGTGCTGTGTACTTACTCTTCCAGAGGCGCACGGCGCAGTCGTCGCCGGACGACGCCAGCAGCGTGCCGGTGAGGTTCCAGCAGTAGTGCTGCTCGCACGCTGTGTACTTACTGCTGCGTAGTGCTGTGTACTTACTCTTCCAGAGGCGCACGGCGCAGTCGTCGCCGGACGACGCCAGCAGCGTGCCGGTGAGGTTCCAGCAGTAGTGCTGCTCGCACGCTGTGTACTTACTGCTGCGTAGTGCTGTGTACTTACTCTTCCAGAGGCGCACGGCGCAGTCGTCGCCGGACGACGCCAGCAGCGTGCCGGTGAGGTTCCAGCAGACGCGCCACACGCACGAGTAGTGCTCCTCGAAGGCCGCCACCACCTCGCACTTGAAGCGCACGCCCGCGCCGTTGTTGCTTGTCCCAGAGCCCGACTCGCTGCTAAGTGCGGAATATTAGCTTTACGGAGCATCTGATCAATGACTTCGATCGCTGTCTGTATATCAGCGGCATGTTATGATGGCCGATTTGAAGTTTGTCCGCTCATAAAGTTTCGTAAAAATTGACAAATACTTTTGAAAGAACATTTCATTAAATATTTTATTTTCTGTGGCAGTTGACGCAATTTTAGATATACTGGTAGATTTTATAATAAATTGTGAATAATTGTAAAAATATTTACTGAAAACTAGTACAGGGTATGCTTAGGTAAAGATGACGAGTACACGACACGACAAGTAGAGGTGCCACAATTGACGGTATAGATGTTACTTACGCAATAGGCTCAATCTTAATGATGCGGACATCTTTAGTGGCGACGGCGAGCAAGTGGAATGATCTGCCGAGGTTCGGGGCGAAGGCGATGTCGTTGACGGGCTCCTGCACTGACGACAGGCAGTCAGTGCGCGTCCAGCGACGAGATGATTCACTGTACCTGTAACCATATTTTATTATGCCAAAACCTGGCAGCACTGAATACAATTTTTGAATTTGCAACACTTGGAACCAAATCTCATTAGGATGCCGTGACAACGACACCCGTGAGACGCCAAAACTGGCCGCCAAAGCGGATGCCAGATGAGATTAGTATCGCTTGTTCACGCAAACAAAATTAACGTCGAAATAAAGTGTGCGTGTCGAGCGAGTAAACGGGGCGTCCGTCGACGCCAGTTTGGCTAGTTACGGCACTGTTGTTGATGGAAAATGGGCCTAAAACTCACTCGTATATGAACACTTTTCCGTTGCAAGCGGTAGTCTTGTCGCCCTGTACGGTGGCCGCCGCGTTGGTAGTGTTGGGCTCATCGCTCCCCACCGCCAGCATAGGCGGGTGCACCACTCTGACGACAAACATTTTTATACGTAGGTACATACAAAGAGCCACGCCTATAGCCCATGGGATTCTTTGAAGATATTTTGCATTTGAGGTTATAATGATCAAGCCACATATTTTCTAACTGTGTACGAATTCGTACATTATGAAATAAAGCTGCTTGTGCGCCTGCGTACGCTTTATAATGCTTACTTTAAAATGTTATAATTTAGTGCTTAATAATTTTAACTCTAACAACATAACCATTGTTATTATTTCTACATTAAATTAACACAAAATTTGAAATCAACATTTTACAACATTTCATCTCAATAATTAGACATCTACTGAATGAGCAAACAGCTCGTTCATTTTTGGTCCTTCGAGCCGGATACTGTGAAGTGTGTAGTAGTGTAACTCTGAGAGCGAATCGGCTTGTCTGGCTTCCCAGAAGCGGATTTACCCAGTACAAATTAAGAAGGCGCAAATTGTGTTATTTATTACCTGGATAGTGACGGGTTCCACGAGAGACAACTGATGGACACTTTGGTTGGTATCTCATGCTGCAGAGTCCACTGTGCAAGATTCATCACATCCGGAGCTTCATATATCCTAAAAGAGGTCAATATGTTTGGTAATTTTTTAGAGCTCTGAAACCTAATTATAATATTCAACAGATACATCATTTAGATAGCACACTGTGCTTAACCAGTCGCTGTATAGTACGTTTCACATAACAAGTCCCTTAGACGCTATGTTGGCTCCCCTGGGCCTGCAATCTCTATGTCGAGATTGCAGGCCCAGGGGAGCCAACATAGCGTCAATTTATTTTTTTTCTATAGATTTTTTCATAGATAGCGACCGATTTCGGTCGTAAAGCGATCGTTATCATGTCGAGACTGCAGGCCCTGGATGTTAATATTTTACAACGTTTTTAACAGTGTTGGAAGTTTTCTTTCCAATTCTCGTTTATCACTTTTTAGTGTCCTAGGCATTACTTTAACACATATACAACATTAAGAGCTAGATTGGAGAGCCAACACTGCATTGAAGGGAACTCTTAATTGAAACACTCTATCTATACAATGAAGTGTTCAAACTATAATTTCCATAGCTCATCTCGCTGGCACATAAAAAAAACCATGGTAAGTGATAATACGTCAGTTCAATACCTTATAATACCGTCAGCAGAGCATGTGACAAGTAAAAGCCCTAAGTGCTTTGGTCCGAACTTCACATCTGTGACTGAGGTTCGCGAGTCCACCAGGTTGGACCTCTTCAGCCATGTCCGTAGACCTTTCTCTGAGCCGGAAGCTGCTGTGTCACCTGTACGGATTCAATAATATCTTTAACTATACCGGTCATTGTCACGAGTCTCATTGATTAGTTCATTTCGGTGGCACATTTTTTTTAAATTAACTGGGACATTTTAAAACAAATACCTGTACCCTCTGCTACCAATACTCTTTAACTTAAATCTAGATTCGATATTTCCTTTTAACATGTCCTAATTAACATAAAAAAACGGGCCACCGAAATCAACCAAATAATGGGACACCTGAGAATATCAGCACCATTATTTGTGTGTCAAAGTCCACCTCTAATGATTTTCAAACCTGTTGGTTTAGGGCTTGCTATGTATCAACCCAATCAACCAAATAATGGGACACCTGAGAATAGGTCACTCTCAGGTGTCCCATTATTTGGTTGATTGGGTTGATACATAGCAAGCCCTAAACCAACAGGTTTGAAAATCATTAGAGGTGGACTTTGACACACAAATAATGGTGCTGATTCTGTTCTGTTGTGCATCAACTTAATTTGAATATTGCTGTCTTTTTCTCTGTGATAAAACAAGAAAGAGATGGAAATAAATAAGAGCTGTCAAATATTATTAATAGTGTCAAGAGTGCTCACCAACTTCCTCCCATATTGCAGCCGTTCTATCAAAGGAGCATGTAGCAATGACCTGACCAAACTCCGGGTGTGCCCATGTCACCTTCCACACAGATCCGTGGTGTGCCTTCCAGCTTGCTGTGAGACGCCATCCACCGTTACCATCGGAATCCCACACCTGGATCATAATAATTTAACTTTTTATCATACCTTCATATAGATAAGTTTCAAAGTGGGTTGCAGAGTTTTACACAGGCCACATACATCCGGAATTCACATTTTGAATTCCTAATGTATGTGGCCACCCTGAGAGTAGGAAAAAACCGTTGAATTTTAATCTTAAAGACTTGTCTAACACACCTGCTAAACTAAACCATATTTATGTTTGACTAAAGCTAAAAGTTTAAACTTGATTAAATCTGCCGGTTTTGGCCATTCAAATAATAGGCAAAATAGCCAATAAATTGTAGGTATTACAATAAACTTTTTAGCTTAAGTAGGTTTTAATTTCTTTTAATAAAGTACTAAAATATAAGCTTAAAACTATAGTAAATGATCAGCCATCATCTTAAATTTATCATTATTGGTGTACTATAAAATTTACAATAGGTTACCGCTGTTTGTTTGCTAACAACCCATACCTTGACGTACTGGTCGCTGGAACAAGTGGCCATTCTCTCCCCATAGAAGTCGTATGCGACATCGTGAATCAAATCCTTGTGATCGGCGAATATGGTTTGTGCCTCGAACAAATTAGTTGCAGTTAATTCACCCATTTTGTAGTAAAAAAACTTAAAAATCTAAAACTACACTTGTTAACCTACCTACTTTTCGCATGACTTTAGAACTGTCAAAACTACGTTTAGTTGGTTTGGTAACTTAGCGTTGTTTTAGTTTTATTTATTAGTAATGCTGTGGTAATGCGTTTATTTTTCACTACTTAGGAAAATTCTAATTTTGGCTAACAATTAAAACAATAGTTCTATTAAAAATAAATATTTTAGTTTAGTTATGTGTGTAATGTAGTATGTAATAATAATTCTATTTTAATTTTGCAGAAAAGCTAATTATTCAAAACGAAACGTAAATACTGATACGGGTTGACAGTACAAAAAAATAAAACAAAATTCAATCCTTTTCGATTCTAAGAGGTAGGCAGTGATGCTGGAATAAGCAGTTCTTTTCAACAATCGTGTTTGATATAAAATCCCAGGCATTATGGATACAAGCCACATTACCAAACTCAGGGCTGCTAGATACTGTTAATTTCGTAAAAAATATTTACAGTTCTACAGTTATTAGGTTGTACCCATCCCATCCCATAGCACTTTACGAGTACCTAGGTATCCTGTGTGACCTAAAATAAATATATGGCTTACGGATATACATCAGGATCTGAGTGTTTGTGGAAACATTTAAAAAATGGGTAGCAGCTAAAAAATAGATACGTTCGCAGCAATAGTACTTCTTCATTCCATGTTCCTATCTGAGGACCACAAGAAAAATATAGAGACACGGAGTAACCGTATCCGTGTGAGCGTGACTGTCAAGACACCATCCGACTTTGAATAACCTGGGTACCTACATCGTATATGAAACTTCAAAGGTCGTGAAAGACATCAGGATGTTCGCTATAATGCTATAAACTTGTCTAAGTATAGGATTACGCACTACATAGTCTGCTCCAATTAACCAACCAAAAAACGGAGACTCAAGTCGTATTTGTTTTAAACCTCATAAGTAGGTAGGTATTCCATGCTCTTTTTAGGGTTCCGTACCAAAATGGTAAAAAAGGAACCCTTATGGTGCGACTTCGCCTGTCTGTCTATCTCTCTGTCTGTCTGTCTGTCACTCCTGTTTATTTCAGCAACTACTAATGCTATCGACTTGAAATTTGGAACAGTTATAAAAAATGCTTGTCCAACTATATTGCAAATGAAAAAAGTCAAAAAATATTTTTATTGTCATTGCAAAAGGGGCCGGAGTGGGGGTCCAAAATTTCAAAGTGGGGTTACTAGGTCAAGAGACATATCATATGAAAGGGCTTGATCTGCACATTTCAAAATATATTTTCATTTTATTTTATGTCTCACAGTTTTCGACATATGATGAAAAATGTCTGAAAAAATACCATTCCCCCCCCTTATCTCCGAAGTTTGCGGAGCGAAAAATCTGAAATAATTAGGGTTGATAGGAATTGACCCAAATATGGCACCAAAAATAAAACGATGTTCCTAACTAGTACAGTTTTTTTTAAATCATCAAAATTCCTTCACAAACAAACTTAGTTATGCGGTCCGGTTTTTTTCACTTTATACGTCCAAAAATGATACGAAACCCTCGGTGCGCGAGTACGACTCGCACTTGGCCGGTTTTTTTTTTGCTAAGAAAACGATGACCCACACCAGAATTTCTTCCTGTGTCGTGGTGACTCGTGGGTGCGTTTACAAACACGAACACATAAACAAATATTTGCTCCGTGCGGGTATCGAACCCGCAACACATCACGCAGCAGTCAATCGCTAAGTCACTACGACAACCGTGCCGTCGTTTCTTTGCGTCATCTTTGCTTTGCTAAGACTTCATAGTACCACTGAGGACTTCGATACCTGGATAAAGCGCTTATTACATTTTACTGAATTTATTAGTCATCCTAAAGCTTTTTTCGTACGTCGGCGAACTTGCTAAATGCGATAGTTAATTAACCATTTAGGACGACTAAATTCAGATAAAAGTGTAATAAGCGCTTAAGATGAAAATAATATTGTTAGAATCTCAATACAATCTATCATTATTATATCGATCAACCAATCTAGTCTCGCGTGAGTGGTTTGGTCACGAGCATTCACGGGTAGGTAATCGATTGTCACGGCTCGGCACATAAAATCACAGCTAACAGCGAATCGTCTTCAATTAATTTTTAACACGCTATCATTTTTATCGCCTTATATTACATGCGCCCTCAGATCATAGAAACAAGGAGATGTGCCAAGGCGCTATCGAGCTTGATGCCTGATCTTGAGCAAATTGCTCAAATTATAAACGTACGCGCTGGCGACGAACCGAACACGATCGATGGTATAAATACAGTGTTTTAGTTTACTGCTAGTGTTGAATGACGATTAACAGTGTTAGATTGAGGGTGTGCGGAATGTTCAATGCGTGGGAGATTTTCTTATTCACAAGGAGCGCTTAATTATGCACGTAATTGTGTCGAAAAATGTACTAAAAGTGGCATCAGTTGTTCCGGTACTAATTTGCTATGATGGCATATCTCCTTGTTTCTATAATCTGAGCATGCGCCTTATGTTATCAAGTATCAACAGTAACGTATCTCTAGAACTCACGCGTTGAGTGGTCTATTGGATAGATAGATAATTGGGTAGTTGAAGAGTTGATTGCAGATTTAAATTCCTAAGGGTTGAGAATTTATTATAATTCTTGAGTCTGAGTAAAATGAAACGTGCATATTGTATGTAACCTAATACAAAGTAATTCCGGCGTCTCTTATGGAGGGGCTAAAGGAGGCTCACGCGATATGCCTCACCTTGTTATCTATACTTACTATAAATACAACTTACTACAAAGAAATAAAAATTGAAGTGTATAGTTTATAATGTAAAAATAACAGCTTTTTACTAAATGCATTTGAAAATAAATACGGTACCTAGCACCTACTTACATAAAACAAAAGATTTTTTTTTTTAATTTTTGTCTTTCTGTTTGTTCTGGTTAATCTCCGAAACAGCTGGACCAATTTGACGGGACTTACGCTGGCAGCTGATGTTATAAGAAATAGCTTAGGCTACTCTTATTTAAAAAAAAAAGAATTAGAGTTCCGCGTAAAAAAAATTAACACCATGATTTCAATATTGGAAGACTAAACTTTACCCGTGCGAAGCCGAGGCGGGTCAGCTGATTCTCTAATAAAATAAAAAGGTGTTAGAAAACAGTTTATTGAATCCATATCTAGGTAGGTACTTATTACGTAACTATTAACAATCAAATTAACAACAACGAAATGCAAACATTCACAGCATTCGAGCACGAACACGCTAAATTGTAAATTGATATTATTGTCCACTAATAAAATACTGGTAAATTGCAAAACGTAACATTTTCTCTAATGGCACAGGTAAACTAGTTCATAAAAACTTCATGCCATTTTTAAAACAAGCGAATTCATAATATTATACAATATAGATTTGGCACTAGTATTTTTAGGAATGGTTCATCCTTTTTTATCAGTCACAACAACAATTTATATAAAAACATAACTTCAATTTGTGATACAGTTTCATGGTTATCAATAATTTACATAGGTGGTACTATTTCTTTCATTAACAAGGAATATTTTAAGTTCGTAAGTATTTTTTTCAGCCAAAACAGTGTCCTTTTAAGCAGTGCCGGCTTTAGGGGCGGGTGACTTGGGCAGTCGCCCCGGGCGCCAGGGCCAAACGGAAGCCGTGATCATGAACAACTTTACTAGAAAATATACAAACAATTAAAAAATAGTCACTGGCTCAATGTGTGTAGCTAATTTCAACTACTCGTCTCTTTTATCACATCGCAAAGGCTTAGGTATTTTTAGCTTGGAGTGTATATGTCGCAGGGATATGATGAAAACAGGGAATTGATCAAATCTCTAAGCGATTTGATAGGGAATTGATCAAATCTCTAAGCGATTTGATCAAAAACCTAACCTAACCTCCGTGATTTGATCAAATCGCTTAGAGATTTGATCAATTCCCTGTTTTCATCATATCCCTGCGACATATACATTCAGATTTACTATTATTCTAGACTTATACATTGTTCTCTCATATTTGTGTTATTTCCGAGAAAAACAATGTAACCATGATTATTTGTAATGTTTTGATTTAAAAGAGTAACCATGGAGTTTCTTGCCCGTTCTTCTCCATAGGAATCTACGCTTTGGAACCGGCATCTAGCTTCATCATTATTACTAACTGACAGACTCCTTGACAATTCAAAAGTACCTGTAATTGGTCTAATTGAAATAAATGCTTTGACTTTGACTTTGATTCTAGAGTTGCAAGAAAATTACTACAACAATTAGGTAGTCATACATTAAGAAAAATATGTACCTACTAAGTTTAATGAAAAAAAACTAAGGAACAGTAAGAAATAAAGGGCGTCACATAATATCTCGCCCGGGGCGCCTAGATAGCTAAGTCCGGCGCTGCATTTAGGATCTAGAGAGCACAATAAAAGTTAGATTTAATAGAAGAATTAACTATGAGAATATTATGCATATGGGCAAGGAGAGCACAATGCAAGTTTTATGCAAATGTAATTTTTTTTTTATATTCAGTGTTGTGCAGAAGTTTTTAGTGGAATGTTATCTCTTTTGTGACTTCATGATGCAATATACATATATTTTTGTTAACAATCATGAAATTGTAATTCTGCTAGCAACACTTAATCAGAAATTTTAATATCTTGAATATTGAAGATTCATCACCAGGTTAAAAATAACCCTGTCTAGCTTTCAGCTGATCAATTTCGAATGAAAGTTTTCTATTTGTTTCAACTAAAGCATTTTGAGTATGCGTCATATTCTGTAATTGCTCGTTCATGCCAGACAGTTGCTTCTCTAAATACAACTTCTGCTTGGTTAGAGCCATCATAATATGGAGGAAATAGTTCCTGTTGTCATCAGCCACATCCGCAAGAGTCAATTTGATAAAATCTTTTAGTTCCTCCACAGCCTTTGATTCCACTGCCAAAGCTTGGGTAGAGTTTGATGGCTTTAGAAGTGACAGATTAACGTTGGAGCCTTGTACATCATCCGGAATACCATTGGCTATCACAGGTGAAGGAAAACCTAAGTTTTCAGTTGTCCGACTATTTATTGGAGTTGATATTTTGCTAATATTCTTTTCTGCATCCAATTGACGATACCGCAAATCATGTCTGTCACTCTTCCTCTCAAATTCTGTGGATTTACTTCCATCTTCTTCATATTCATTTGATTTATCAAGCCCCATCATAACAAGGAAGGAATCTGCTTTAGGGTCTCCTTGAGATGAAATATCTAAATTGTTTCTTGGTGGTGAATCCGATACAAAGAACATATCAGATGTTCGATGTCGTACTGGAGAATTAATTTTTTGTGGTGAGTGGTTGGTCTCTAAGTCTTCACGAAGACTAATATCGGTCGATACCATCTTTCTTCTGATTGGTTGAAATGAAACCTTATGGACTTCTTCTTCGTGTCCTTTTAATACTTTTGAAGGAGTCGTGAGATCTCTGAGATCATACATTAGCACCAGGCCATTTTTAGTACCAAGAGCAACTTGGTTATCAGAATTAATAGCTAAAGAGGTCAAAGTGTATGAGGTTCTTATTGTGGAAACAACATTCTGTAATCTTACATCATACACATGCATGATTTTATCGTACCCAGTGGAAAGCAATACATCTCTATTTATAAGAGAGTATGCAATATCACTAACAGGTGATGCGTGAACATTCTCAAAGAATGCTTTGTCTTTGTTGGTGGTGATGTCACGAATTACAATATGGCCTTCATCAGTAGCGAGTCCAAGTAGAGACCGACACTCGTGATGAAACTTCATAGCAGAGATACTTTTAGAGCAGGAAAGCTTCACTGTTAGCACAGGAATGTTAGATACAAGACCGTAGATAACGGTATCTCCATTTTGCATAGATGCGGCAAGACTTGTGTTCTTGGCATTGTAGCTGACATAGTTGACACAAGATTGTTGGGATGGCGTTGGGAAGGTTTTTGTAATATTTTTATTTTTAGTATCCCATATCATAACATTACCACTTCTGGTGCCAATGGCAATATTACGGTGGCCCTCTCGATGGAAACTGGCAGACCAGGTGTCTTTCAATGGTATATGCTGTAGAGTTCGAATGTCATGATCTGCTGGAGTTAGTATTTCTACTACACCCTTAGAATTGACCTGTAAGAAAATGGGTTACATAATACCAATTAAAGTGTATAAGAATCACTTTTCTAGTTTCTGTTAGGTCAGAGCAGATTAATTATTTTTTTCTAAATATATTTTTACCTCATTTAAAACGAATTTATAGATAAAGACATGCCAGAATACAAATATTGAGAAGTAGCTTAATGAACACTATCTGACATGGCATATATTACTTGCACAATGGTTTAATCTATCAGCTCATTACATAATAAACAACCATTGTGTGCCCTCGGACAATGCGACACTTGGCACACCCAGAGGTGACCAGTCTAGTAACTGAGGCGATAAAAACATAATATCATTGTGTTATAATTACCTAACGCTTAATCAATTCAAGTTTGTACATTTTACAAATGTGATCATGAAAAAATTATTTACGTACCTGCAATAGATATTTACTATCATCGCTCCACGATATATCCCGTAATATACCTTCGTAACACCAGTAACTTTTTTTCAAATCCCAACTGTTAATATCGTACAAGAGTAACCGGGAACTTATAGAGGAGAAATACATTCTTGTGCTTACAGTAAAATGCCCGGTTACAAACGAACTTTCCCCTCTAAAATGCTTTAATTGAATGTATTTAATAAAACAACATAGTAAACAAAGTCGCTGAAAACAAATTGAAAACGTAAAATTTTGACAACTTTCAACTTTGACAAGAAATTGCAGTGCTGCCTAACTAAATGGTATGATATTGTAAAATTATTAAATTAGGCAACACCGCAACACCATATCAAGTATTTAAAAAATGTGTATAAATTAATAATATTATCAAAAAGGGTTTATGCTGTATCGATACTCTTTAAAAAAAGAAGAGCTGAAAATGATAAATTTGACCGTATTGGGGATACGGTCAAATTTATCATTTTCAGCTCTTCTCAGAAGCCGACTGATGTTTCTGGTGGGTATGGGCAAGTAAAAAAAAACCGGCCAAGTGCGAGTCGTACTCGCGCACCGAGGGTTCCGTACCATTTTTGGACGTATAAAGTGAAAAAATCCGGACCGCAAAACTAAGTTTGTTTGTGAAGGAATTTTGATGATTTTGAAAAACTGTACTAGTTAGGAACATCGTTTTATTTTTGGTGTCATATTTGGGTCAATTCCTATCAACTCTAATTATTTCAGATTTTTCACTCCGCAAACTTCGGAGATAAGGGGGTGGGAATGGTATTTTTTCAGACATTTTTCATCATATGTCGAAAACTGTGAGACATAAAATTAAATAAAAATATATTTTGAAATGTGCAAATCAAGCCCTTTCATATGATATGTCACTTGACCTAGTAACCCCACTTTGAAATTTTGGACCCCCACTCCGGCCCCTTTTGCAATGAAAATAAAAATATTTTTAAAATTTTTTCATTTGCAATAAAGTTGGACAAGCATTTTTTATAACTGTTCCAAATTTCAAGTCGATAGCATTAGTAGTTGCTGAAATAAGCAGGTGTGACAGACAGACAGACGAAGTCGCACCATAAGGGTTCCTTTTTTACCATTTTGGTACGGAACCCTAATATTTCCTTTCCGGAGTGTTTCTTTCTCACTAGAGGAATATTGGTGCTGATTCTGTTGAACGTCGCACTAATTTTAATCACACTACATCTCTTTCTTACGAATAACATTGAAAAAGGACAGAAAATATTTAGAACTGTCAAATTAGTCTACGCCCTTGTCATTTACAGGAAAATAGTCGTGATCTTTTGCGATTACGACTAAATTGACAACAAAACTATTCAAGTGGACTAATTTAATTTGACAGGATTAAATATCTTCTATCCTTTTCTCATGTTTTTTATTAGAAAGAGACGTAATGAGACTAAATTAGTTTAGTTGGTAAACAACAGAATCGGCATCTTTGTTCTGTGGTTTTGGATCTTTTGGTTTCTTTTCTTTCCGCTAGTTTGACAGATTGTTGGCTGTTGCATTCCAGCTACACATCAAAAAAAAAAATATTTTAAACATTATCACCCTTACCACAAAAAAGATAGACACGCGTTAATCGCGAATGCTACCAAAAATAAGACACACCTTGCTTTAAACAAGTTAGTGCTAAAACAAGTGCGTATTATTTTTGGCAGCATTCGCGTTTAACGCGTGTCTATCTTTTTTGTGGTACGGCCCTAACAGACTTTCTTATTTAAATAAGAATATATTAATAGTGATTTTATTATTTAGAATATTTTTGAAAGAATATGTTATGCGTCTAAAAACAACATTGAATTAATGCTTACAATGCTATAACATTAATGTATGGAACACAACATTATTCTGACGTGAAGTGAAGTCGTGAACTCATGAAGTGACGTGTACTTTGTTTTTATTGCGGCGCCGGATCCTATCTAAATAATTTAGCTAATTTCCTGGACACCTGTAAGTATTTCGTGTGTTTTTGTATCACCTGTAAAATTCCTGGCATATAGTAGTTATATTATACCTACAAAACGTAAGATAATTTTATACAGCCTGCTTGGGCTTGGTTATGCTTTTCGATACCTACCTTATCAGCGTGAATATGCTAAATTTTATTCTCATTCATAATAGGTATTTTGTAGTTCCATAGAAGACGGTTACTTTGATCAGCCCATAAACTGATTTATTTTCTTCAAAACCCCGATCTGTACACTATTACTGATTATACACATTTGGTCAGAGTCGCCTCATTTACATAAACTACCATGGTTTCTCGAACCTAGAACTCCTAGAAGACCTTTTCACAATGTGTGCAAGAAGACCTTTACACAATGTGTAAAGTCTGTGTGTGCCTTAAGTCAGTGTCAACATGCTAGCACCACCCTAGTTATGGTGTTACCTACTGGTACTTAAACTAAGGTTTTCACTAACTGAAAAGGTTTGGAAACCCCTAACCTACTGACAAAAAGAAATAATTATCATTTCAAATTCAAATTCAAATTCAAAAGTCATTTATTCAAAGTGGGCTAAAGCCAATTAGCACTTTTTGAACGTCAATATACATTAGACAGCCCCCAAAAACGCCCACCCTTCACCGCTTCCTAGTGTTTTAGCTGCGAAGAAGAAACGGCGCAACAAACTCCGCAGCAACACGATTCTGTCTTTCAGTTACTTTTGTTTTAAAAAATTATATAAATTTACGAAAAAAATATTAACTGAGCTTTTAAAACAAGATATATAAACTATAATACTTAAAAGTAAAATAATAATGTAACCTAACACACACCAATATACCTAATCAGAGAAAATAAAGTAAAAAACAATAAAAAATATGCAGTCGCAAAAGATGCTTTAAAGTTTAGGCGTTATTAATATTCTAGTTACTAATCGGTAATAAAGGCTGTGTGTCCGGTTACAAGTGCCTTTTATAGACAAATAAATTTTATTTGACAGTCAAGAGTCATGCTTGATAAACTAGGACCAGGGGCTAGTTATTTCAACAATATATATTAAATCATAAGTACAACTCTTTATTAATTAACTGCTATATTTATGTGAACATACTTTTTATTTTTCAGCCGTAACCAGCCATCATGATCACCGACATCCAACTGGCAGTGTTCTCCAACATCCTGGGGGTTTCCATATTCTTATTGGTTATTCTATACCACTACATCAATGCCAACAGCTCGAAGTGATGAAGGTATAAAATCCCTATTAACTGAAGCCTAATTTTAGGGCTCTTTCAATTTAGACGATTGGTGTCGGACTGCTGCGGGGCGGTAGTCGTGCGTCAGCCGTGCGAGTGTCGCACTGCGCACCGCCGATTGTATTTTCCCCTACGGGTTGTCGTCCGCCGCCCGTACGATTGCCGCAAAGTCGGATGGCGGGCAAGAGTAAGGAACATTGCAGCATTGGCAGTGGACTCAACATGAACAATAATAATTGTCGTACAGCATGGTTGTCGTAGTGGCTGAGCGATCGGCTGCTCCGCGCCGTATCGCGGGTTCGATACCCGCAGGGAGCAAATACTTGTTCCGGGTCTGAGTACCTACTTATTTGTATAATGAATGTGAAAGTGTTTGTAAACACACCCACGTCTGATACAGCAGAAATCTAAGGGTGGGTAACGTTTTTAAAAAAACTCTTGGTTGTATTGTAATGAGTACTCATTACTTTAAAAGAAAACATCAAACTTTTACATTTTATTTGAGTACTTAGTTCATTTTATTTCGTTTTGATGTTTTTCTCTGCCTAGTTCAACAGCTATGTTTTTTGTTTCAGGTAGAACTCAACATGTCAGCTAAAGCAATGTGGTATATATTCCATAAAATTAATGTTAAGATGTAAATAAATTAAGTATTCTTACTGATTTTGTTCTTTTTGATTGTTTAACAAAATACCTAGTTCCCTATCCCAAAATGCCTATCTATCCCTGTAGTGCGCACGCGCAGCTGCACTGTCACCACAGAACAATAATACTCTAGCGAGAAGAATATCAACTTCATAGTAAAAATGTGAGACGAATTTGCACGCCATCTAGTGGGATCCCACTAAATCCAATGAAAAAAATTATATGCCCACCTAGAATAGATATTATTTTATTGACAGTAAGACAATAAAATAATATCTATTCATAAAGGTGGGCATATAATACAAATTAATACATCTTGAAAAGCTGGAAATCCACAATTGACGCACTTTCCTATGTTTTACTTTGATTAATTGCGAAACAATTCTCGTTCTCACAAAGAAATCTCGAAAGAATCACTATCTCACTCAACACAACACTTTTTCACCGCAACGGCGTAACAGTATGCCGACTCAACGTTATGATGGAAAAATCAGAAACAGTTTATCGTTTTAAAGCACAACAAATAAACAGAAACAAGAAAAAACGACCAACCATAACAGCAGACATTTATCATATGGTGTTGCCAGAGCAAACTACCAGAGTCCATTTTTTAAATTCAAATTTATTTCTAAAGATATAATTATTTTTCCAAATTTCGTTTAGAGTTCATAATTTTAATTATATAACCGTAAAAAAATAGGTGTTAGTTATTAAGCTACATTTTAAATTAAATTAATCATGTTTAGGTCATAATTTGTTACACGGTATTTCATTTTATTTTACTTGGTAACATTTCATTTTAATCAGCCTGTTAGACAGAGTCATCGATATCGCTATTCTTATCATGAACTGGAACCCACCTTGTGTCCAAAGCACGGAATAAAGAACAACAACGTCACCCATACACAGTTGACCGAGCCTGACTGTCACTGCAATTCATAATTATTATAATGTACTCATGTACTCTGTGAATTCGGCCGGTCGGTAAGCTTTCAAGATCCGACAGGTGGCGGTAAAACTGATATCTAACTTGTGAACTTACACCATAATAAATACCAATCTAGTACCTATTTTACATTATTTACTCTAACGTTAACGTTAATGTTCTGACACTGCGATCCACAAACATAGATGAGAATAAGTACTTAAGTATCCACGAATGGGTAAACTGGCAGACGATTCGAGTAGATAAGGGTCATAATAACAGAACCTAACGCAAGACTCAAGCATTAGGTACTGAAACCAATTTCAACCAATCAAATGGCTTGATACTAGTCTCGCACGTGTTCTAACGTGTGCTTCGGATGAACTAGTTTAGGCTAGGACTAAAAAGATTTAGTCCTTTAATAGCCTAAACTAGTTCAATCGGAAGTCGGATTGAACCGGTTTTAACATAACATCACGCAGGCGCGGTCCCAGGGGGACTTGACCCCCCCCCAAAATCGTACAAAAATGGCCAAACACGGTAATTCATGGTATATAGCACGTCGACAATAATCAGTATGACCCCCCTAAAGCCTTCAGCTGCGGTATGACCCCCCGCAAAATCGTCGGCTGGGACCGCGCCTGACGTCACGCCTATATTCCCCAAAAGCTTAGGCAGAAGTGTGTCCTAATTCGTAGTACATTTCACCAATTAAATTATGTTAAAGTCATTAATACCAGTCGACGTCATTACATCAACGCCGGCTGTCACTGAAAAGCAGCGCTGTGGCTCAGCAGTTCTGTGCATGGATCACAGCATCACGCTCATGACGACAGGCCGTGTCGACGGCCAACGAAGGAACATGGATGGGTTTTAGTCAGTACAAGTCTGACACTCCCTTCCGCTCCGCCCAGAGCGGAGGGGGTCATTTGATGATTTCCCATCCAAACAAAAAAAAAAAAAAAAAAAAAAAAAAAAAAAAAGCTCTGTGCATGGATCACAGCATCACGCTGAGCGATGCGGATGTGATGTGACGCATATTTTCCCTAGCAGTTTGTACTTTGTAGTATTTTTATTTATGTGCATCATATCGACGCAAATAAATGCATTTTCTTTCTAATACGGGGCGAGCCTATTGCCGGCTATTACATCCCATAAATCCAGACTCCGGGCTGCTATTGATAAATTCCTAATAGAAAAACCCAATAACACTGCCCGACCCCAGCATTGAACCCAAGACCTCGCTCAGCGGTCGTTTGCGACCATTCGAACACCAATACAGTCCAAACGTCGATTCCTAAGGCTGGGCGCCCACGTCCGACAATCGGTGAACAATTTTTTGTCGGCAATAAATAAAACATACGGGGTGTAAGTGACAGCGACAGTGTAATGAAAACTGAAGCCATGGGTTCGGTACCTTATTCTGAACCCCTCAGATAATTCTCTTAAATTTTTACATCGGACTTTAAAAAATAATACGACTTTGAATGCCAAAATCTCCAAACAAAGTCGTTTTTAAGAGACCGACGAAAAATTTTTATGCTGCGGGGTGGGGTTTAGAATAGAGTAGGTCTGTACTGAACCCATGGTTATAGTTTTCATTACCCTGTCACTTAGTAGTAGTAGTAGGTACCTACACCCCGTATCAACAGATTGCAATATTGAAACGCGTGACGTCTTACAAAAAGTCGGTTAAAAATAATCGGTGTAATTGTTAGGGCGATTGTGCACTACTCCGTTTCCAGCACGTTTTTTCAGGAACCATTTTTTTTAGCCAATAGGCCTGCAGAACGATCCCCACCACTTTTTAAAACGTATGAAATAAAAAACGGTCCGTGAAAAAACGTGCTGTAAACGTATAGTGCACAAACACCCTTAGGCAGTATAATGTTCCTTGTTGTTAGGAAACACAAATGACGGATGTGACCCAACGTGTGCGTTGAGTCAGTCACAAAATCGATGATCCCGATTGTCGGACGTGTGCGAGCAGCCTTATCCACCTAAAAAAGCACATTTCAATACCTACATGTAGAAGAATATTTCTATAAACCTTTTACACGAGTCTTGAAACACACAAATAATTTAGCATGCATTTGTTATATTTTCTGGGTCATGCTTAGTCCAACTAAATTGCGGTGACGAGCATAACTGTTTGCGAAGCATCCCTCGCCTTTATTTTTGCAAATCACTTATTTAATTTCCTGTGGATATTTTCGCTACGATCATCAATCGTGTACCTACCTATATTCACGGTATATTATACTTTTTATGGAATTGATATGTAGGATTGGCAGCGGTTCTTCAAAACTTTAAAGAAATCAAATCACGGATCTCCCCTTCCTTTTATACCTACCTTGCTAAAACAGATACACCTATTTTGCATAAAATTTTACTTAAGTAATAAAACTAACTGTTTCCCGCGGTTTCGCCCCCGTTGCTCGTCTCCTAAAAGTCGTAGCGTGATGTTAAATAGCCTATCTATACCATTCCTCATGAATCTAGCTATCATATACAAAAATAATTTTGCGAATCCAACTGGTATTTCCAGAGGTTAGCGCGTTCAAACAAACACACTCTTCAAGCTTACTAATATTGGTTAGTATATCTATAGAAAAGATTATTTGAAGTTTTAAACCTTAATTACCTATAAATATGTACTTAAGGCGACGGTAAATGGTAACCGCCGTAAATCTCAAGTTTTAAATCTCTTATTTCGCCATCAAATAATGCAGGTTAGTTGTGCATTTTATTTATGTTAAACTAGAACATATGTACATCAATCGTACCTGTGAATATTTAACTATTGTAGTAAAATACTTAATGAAATAAATTCACGAGTCTACCTACATGGGGAAAAAGAACAGTCTTTAGTAGGTAAATCAAATTCTATTATGGAGATCTCAAGAATATAAGTAGGTACTATGACGTAGGTACCTAATGTTTATCGAAAACGTCTTTTTGATGAAGAGCCAACCGCCATATTGCAGACTTTCTGAAACTTTCCAGCGGGAGGTCTCTCAAGTCGCGCATATGTACTAACCTTTTTTTGTCCTTGGGGCGGAAATCCTTATGGATGTCCCCCGCCCTGGGGAGGGCGATGAGTGGGTCTGTCAGACTCTTACTGACTACTATGACTAAAACAGTAAAACCATCCCGCGGGTGCGGTGTTCCTCCAATTACCAATGACCAGGAGCGCGGGAGCCTCTCGTGCGTATAAAGTGAATAAAACCGGACCGCATAACTAAGTTTGTTTGTGAAGGAATTTTGATGATTTTGAAAAAACTGTAGGTACTAGTTAGGAACATCGTTTTATTTTTGGTGCAATATTTGGGACAATTCCTATCAACTCAATTATGTATTTCAGATTTTTCGCTCCGCAAACTTCATCATATGTCGAAAACTGTGAGACATAAAATTAAATAAAAATATATTTTGAAATATGCAGATCAAGCCCTTTCATATGATATGTCACATGACCTAGTAACCCCACTTTGAAATTTTGGACCCCCACTCCGGGCGGCCCTTTTTGCAATGAAAATAAAAATATTTTTTGACTTTTTTCATTTGCACTAAAGTTGCACAAGCATTCTTTATAGGTATTCTAAATTTCATGTCGATACGGTCGCACTAGTAGTTGCTGAAATAAGCAGGTGTGACAGACAGACAGACAGACGAAGTCGCACCATAAGGATTCCTTTTTTACCATTTTGGTACGGAACCCAAAAAAACCTCAACCAAAGTTAATAAAACAATATGGGTCCAGTGTGCGAGTTCGATTCATAATTGTCAAAGATAATTAGTATACTTATCTAGTAACGAACATACATAGTTACAACAAAAAAAAACCCCTAAATGTGAGTCGAACTCGCGCACGAAGGGTTCCGTACCATATAATCTATCCCCCCTTAAATATTTATTTTATTCTGTTTTTAGTATTTGCTGTTACAGCGCAAACAGAAATACCTACATCTGTGAAAATTCAACTGTCTGTCCGTCTGTCTGTCACCAGGCTGTACTGAACCGTGATCTAGCTATCACGGCGGTTCATGAGATACAGCCTGGTGACAGACAGACGGACAGCGGAGTCTT
Organism: Thalpophila matura; assembly: GCA_948465475.1. Classification (NCBI taxonomy): domain Eukaryota; kingdom Metazoa; phylum Arthropoda; class Insecta; order Lepidoptera; family Noctuidae; genus Thalpophila; species Thalpophila matura. The sequence goes on from OX419191.1 coordinate 1,845,067, forward strand.
ATATGATAGGGTTCCGTTTTTACCCTTTAGGCACGGAACTCTAAAAACAGTCAAATTGAGAACCTCCTTTTTTTTTAAGTCGGTTAAAAAATTCAACCTGTGTCACGAGTTCACGACTAACGGGTAATGCTTAGTATTAAAATTTACTTTTACGTCCATTCTGCTTTAACTTAGTAGGTACCTACTTCTTGCTTACTAAGCATTTTATTTATTGGTAAAAACACTCATTGTACAAAGTCTAACACGAAGGTTTTAACCTATTAAACAATTTCTGAGGTCAATCTGCTGACCAGGCAATTAAGCAATGTTACTGAATAATAAACTAGCAAATGTCTTTGGATTTGCTTACGGTTTTTAAAACTAAAATAAAATAGGCCATAGGCCTATACAGGCCTATATATACACATATATTTTTAGGGTTCCGTACCTCAAAAGGAAAACCGGAACCCTTATAGGATCACTTTGTTGTCCGTCGTCAGTCACCGGACCATAAGTGCGGAGCCATCTGCTCATAGATGGCGCCATTGGAAGTATGCAGTAGCGCCATCTATGATCATATTTCGGAACCCTTAGGGCGCGAGGCATACTCGCACTTGTCCGGTTTTTTTTTTCATAATAACACTAGCACTTCGCCCGCGACTTCGTCCGCGTGTCCCACAGGAACTGTGCATTTTTTCGGGATAAAAAGTAGCCTATGTTACTGTGATAATGTAGCTTTCTATTAGGTAGTTAATTTTTTAAATCGGTCCAGAAGTTTCGGAGCCTGTTCGGTACAAACAAAAAAGTCTTTCCTCTTTATAATATCAGTATAGATTATGAAATAGGTACCTACAAACTTATATGCTACGGAACTCTAGACTGTGCGTGGTCCGACACGCTCTTGCCCGGTTTTTTTTTAAAGTACTTTTGAATGTGAACTTTTTCTCTTTGACGGACAGTTACATCCAGCCCTGATTATGCATGCCAATCGTTCTCATAAGAACTTCAAAACCTTTAAATAAAAAAGAAAACGACTTAGGTCCAATTAACACGCATGATAAAAGTGGAAATACTTACATAGTAACATAACATTATGACGCCTGTATAGGTATACCCCGAACGAATAGGCAGTGCTAATAGAGACAAGCATTGACATTATCATCCGCTTAGCCCAGGGGTCGGCAACCTTTTGAATCGGAAGAGCCAAAAGCCACAATTTACAAAATTTACCGGGTTGTTTTTTGCGGTTGTGATGCGAGTGGAAGTGGCTGAGAGATAGAGGAAGATAGACTGAGAAAATCCTGCAATCAATCCATGACTGAGTATGGTACACTGGTAGGTACAGTATCATTGGTACTGGTGGTCCAATGACCACCAGTACCTACTCATGGATCGATTGCACGATTTTTAAGGATTTTGATAATATGTATATTTTTTTTACTATGGAACCGGAGAGCCTCAATTTTACATCGAAAGAGCCGCATGCAGCTCGCGAGCCGCTGGTTGCCGACTTCTGGCCTAGCCTTCTTCCCAAACTAGATGAGGGTCGGCTTCCAGTCTAACTAGTTGCAGCGTGGAGGGTCCGCTATCTGACCTCCACAACCAAATTATTGGGTAATACGGGTAGGTATTACCGGTATTACCGGTCATTGACGTCATTGACGGTCGACCACTTTTCACCCTTATATTCTTAGTAATAAGGGTGAAAAGTGATCGACCGTCAATGTTGTCGAGTGTACCTACCTACTTAATCTACTTATTCGAATGTTAGACCAGTTGTCAGACTTTCAGGCACCTGACTATAAAAGATATTCCTATGACAGCAGAGACCGACTGTTTAACGTGGTCTCCGAGACACGGTGGGGTTTCGATGTGTAAGGAACGGTCACCCATCCAATGACTGACCTCAGTAAGCGTAGCTTAACCTTGCAGATCGATCGATCAGCGCGGCTGTCATTTAGCCACGACCCCCTCTCTCTAAGCATTGCATTGACATCAACTGCCGGCCTAGCATGACCACGATAGAAACGGGTTTTGTCTACATAGAAATAGAAAAAGTGACAGATTGTAGAAACATTCATTCATAAAACGTAGAAATGTTTCTACAATCTGTCACTTTGTCTATTTCTATGTAGACAAAACCCGTTTCTATCGTGGTCATGCTAGGCCGGCTGGGCACAAGTCTAGAGTCCCGGCTACCTACCTATTATACCTACCTATTATACCTACCTACTGGGAATTTCTAATTCCTATTGAATAAGGGTCTGACAGTGCCGGATTTATATTTTTTATTAGCGTAGGCCACTTTATTTCCGCCGCCTCATGTACTTTTCTAAAATAATATTTTTCCATTTGAACTAAGGAAGGCCCTAAAGTTAAATAAAAAAAAGTTAGGGTAAACATTAGACAGAGATTCCTCAAAAACGTTGAAAGACTGAGTAGGTAGTCTGAGTAGTCCTCTGAAATCGAGTGAGCGTCCTCTGAAGTCTGCCGCCCCTAGGACGCTGCCACCCCTAGGCCGCAGCCTACCCGGCCTATTGACAAATCCAGGACTGAGTCTGACCCGGATGCCGATTCACAGTGGCGTCTTAGAGGGCAAGCCCGATGCATTTTATTGGTTTTATAGGGTACCTATTTATGTTAATTTTTCATGAATTTTAATAGTGAGTTAATGTTGTTAACCCTTCTGATGCGGCGTGATGGGTTAGGCTGCCCGCTTACGGGAATGTCATTTTCTCAAGCATGGGCACTTATTTCCTTAAGATATCGTTTATTGAGTCTAAGTATGTATCTATCTAAAGTCTAAACTAATATTTTTTTTTTTTATAAAAAATATTAAGTAGGTATTCCAGAAAATACAGTCGGGATAGTGTACTGGGACATAAACAGTGCTCCAACTTATAATCTAAGCCACATTTTTTATCCAATTACGGGTGGGATGAACTAGAGTCCCAGAGATACAACTTGACCTCTTCGTACTAGGTACCTACCTACCCAAGTAGCACAGAACTGCATTATAAATTTTCACATAAGGCCCACAGCGTTAATCTAAGCATTTATACCGACTTATTTGAGTTCACCCAGGCAGGAACAGCTGTTTAGAAAAAAGCGAGGCTCACTATAACACTTTCTTCTGTACTGTAAATCTATTAAGCACCACAAACACGCCACAGATGTCACTGATATTCAGCGTTCAGTAGTGCAGTACCCTATCAGCTGCAAGAGCGCATGGTTGTGAACACAAATAATGCAGTTTTCTGAATAAAAACCCAAGCGTGTACTATAAAACCGTTGCATTTTAAGAGAGAACATATGAACTACTATAACGTATGTAGTTACTTTGTGAAGTTATTTGACAAAGATTTAATGCTTTATGCTGCATACAGATAAACTTTTACCCCATTAGCCAGGTGTTACTATACATTCAAATAACAGCATTTATTTAGGCCAAGACAGAACTTAAAGTGGACTTTTATGCAGTTACATAGCAGCAAACCTGTCAGCCATTCTGTCTTGAGCTGAATAATTTAACTTTCGTAGGCATTTAATTTGCTGATTGAATTATATATAACCATGAAATGAATATTTCTACACCAGGCCATTTTGACAGTTTCTTGACGTATTTAGTTATTTTACAAAATGTGGAAAGCCAAAAAAAGAACTGGTGAAGTACGCCGTAAAATTAATGCAGAACACTTAAAAATTATTAATGGAAATACAGCTAATGCGGAATAATTATATGAATAGCTATTTAAATTACAATTTTAATTAAGTACTTGTTGTCGAGGAATTACTAAAATGGGAATAAAATGGTTTTAGCAGAACCATAGCGGGACCCTAAAAGCTTGGATCCATAAAGGTTATCTGGTTAACTGGCGCGAAATGTGAACCACTACTACTCGTCATATCGATCCATGGCTGATTTGTTTCTCACAAGTGCTTAACTGCTTTACTATTTGCTGAATTATAGGTCACATGAGAACACCCGTACATACTTTAGCATTAAATTAAGATTAGAACTGTTCACTTGCCATCCGCCATTTTCACTGCGTGACTGTGAATTATTGTAAAATTGTATCTTCTTATTTTGGTTTATTTTAGAAGATATCGATTGGAATTGATTTGGTTTACTTTACTTTACTTTTTATTTACACGTAACCACCTTTTTATCAATTTCTTTGTAAAAAACCATAACATTTATTTCGTTTACTGTCGATTTAAGTTAAGTTTTTTTTTGTATTTACTGGTATTATGAGAGCGCGTGAAAATTTTGAACTAAATATGTATGGTATTTCACAGTAAAGTTAACTCCCCAATAAGATTTCAAACATAATAGGAAGAAATCGAAATTTTACTTAATAGGTACCTTAAATTATATTTACAAATGGCACTTGAGATCTTGCACACAATACTTACACTTCATGTTTACCAAATTGACAGTTCATAATAAAGAAAAATTAATAATAATGTTATTGCATTCCACAATTTTGCTCGAAGTGTACTTTCAACTGTGTAAAAGCATATAAAATGTACACATTCGTCTTTCGTGCTGTATTATAGGTAACACGTGCCTTGTTATTCAGGCAATTTTCAGCTCTTGGGGTGATTGTTACACACATAAATGCTAATATAATGTTGATATAATTCAATTATTTGATAATGGGAATTCTTATACAGCTATGTGCTGAATTATTTGTGCCCAAATTAGAATTATATCAGCAGAGGATGCGCTGCCTACGCTGTTATACAGCAAGTTTATGCAGCTAATGTTTTCACAGTGCACTGTGAAAATGCTGTTATAAAGCACTTTTGTGCTACTTGGGTAGCCACTCTCTCTACACTGAGAAGGGCATATAAAATGACCAATTTATTAAAGTCCACGCGGACGATGTCGCAGGCTAAAGTCTAGTAGGTTTCGAATATTTATAGATCTGCCTGAGTATTCTGTACCAACACGCCGCGTGATATCACCGCGATAACTGCCAATTTGTTTACGAACGTTCGAGGGAGAATGTCACGGTGAGATTCTTACAATTGTGAACAGGCTGCTGTCATGTCGGCACAAGTTGTTCGGGAAAATAAGTACATACCTAGTAGGCAGTGGCGTTACTAGCTGCAGTGCGATTCTGTAACCATCTCACCGTGAAAAGTTAGGTGAAGTGAGCGTGGAGTGAGCTGTTAATAGTGTCAATTCCTAGCAAAAACAAACTCACTTCACCTAAGTTTTCACGGTGAGATTTTTACAGAATCGACCGGCTGCTAAGGACAATGAACCGTCTTCAGCGGACTATTGGTTCAGCCATAGGCACATCCTCTGCTTACTCTTTCGATATTTAGAGTCGTGATAGTTTGTTTTTAAGTACTTTGTACTTTGGTATTACAATAGCTAATCACAGAAATGCTTAGTTGTCGCATACGATAAATAAATTAATAAGTTTTTACGTAATGCACTCGCAGCAATAAATATTCCTGAGCATTTACTTTATAATAACGCAACATATTATAACATCACGCTAGTACTCCCCGAAGGTATAGGCAGAGTTGTATGGTACATTTGCCGAAAATTGCGAATGATAATGGATTCTGTGCATCATTCTCTTTACCTACATCATGCTGCATGTAACATGGTCTGTATGATGTTAATTTTTATAGCATGCGAAAAACATACGCCACATATACACTAGGTACATAATGTACTACGTACATAAATGTAGTACAAATGTTGCCCGTGTACAGCTAACTCCACAAAAATAGTTTAACTTTTCAAGGGTAAGCAGAGTTGCCGATACGTATTTGATACGTGCATCAAAACAAGTATCGCTCAAAACAGGCGAAATCAGGACTTATGGATAACAAGCCAAAAGATTACCTAACCCCTTTATACACGGAATAAAGTTACGAGAAGCATATAATAAAAACATGAAAAAACTTATGGTTATACCAACGTTATTCCTTGCATTTTATTTCGTGTTTATTTGTAGACAGACATTTACTGTTTATTTACTTTATTTAACTTATTAAAAGTTAAAACTATAGGTTAATTCTATGTTCAAAGACCTTGGTTGACTTCCAAGTCAGCCTGTCTATTCTACCGACATGCCGTGATATCACCGTGAGAACTGCGGTGATATCACGATTCACGCGGCGAGTTGGTACAGAATTAGACAGGCACTCAGGCAGGAGTGTTTTCAGGTCGGGACGTCTAATAGTGGGTTGATCACTAAGGGCAAAAAGCAACAATGTTACATTTTGTCTCAATATTTAGGTACTGTGGGGCTACGTATCTAAAACGACTGATAGGAAGGCGAGACATCCTTTCATGCTTAAATTATCACATTATAACCAAAACATAATATTACAGTATCATACAACAGTTACCACTTTTTTATGAAGTCGGTTAACGATGACAAATCAATATTGTTTCTATGCACGCTAATAATCACATTTAGCTTCAATTTTAAATCTTCGTGTGTGCATTTTACAAAAACAACGCATTGCGCTTACGCTGCACTTACTGCGCTGCGCCTGCGCCGCCACAACTCACACAACCAAACACTTGTCATAGCTAAATCAGCAAAATATCGCATATAAATACTGCCAATTTTTCCACAATCGACACACATCAAACCGGCAAGATGAAGGCAGCTTGTGTGTTGGTCTGCCTTACCCTCGCCCACGGCATCACGGGCAGTATCTTCAAGCATCAGGAACACCGAGTGGACGGCCTCGACGTTCAGCCGTTGGAGTACATCGATCAATACCAACACCGGGACCAGCGGACGGAAGACCAGAAGCAGTGGGACCAAACGCTCCAGAAGCAGAAAAACCGCGACCACAAGGTGCACAACCAGAAATACCGGGATCAATCTCAGGAACAAAAATACCAAGAACAAGAGCAGCAGTCGCAAGCCTCCCAGTACCAAGAGAACAAGCCGTCCTACCGTGAACAATACCAGCAGTCTGCTTCCCTGAACTCTCAAGAATGGCCTTCCACTCACAAGCACCCGCACCATCATCATCACTCGCACGACCATCATCATGAGAAGACCCACCGTCACTCCTCCAGCGAAAGTTCTCAGGAGTCCGAAGAAAAGAGATACTATGATAGCCAGAAGTGGAATTCACCTCTTTTCAACTCAGATAAGAATAAGGACACCCAGAATGCCCCGGCTTATGGCGACGCTATTGAGTGGAATAGCTTGCAGATGGCCGTCGGACCGAAATCTCCAGTCCAAACCAAAGAAGACATCGAGAAAATTTTCGGCGATGCCCAAAAAGCTATGAGACACATTCAAGATGAGGATAAGGCCAAGTTCCACGAAGTATACGAACTCACCAAGCAAGAGGACAACGAAGACGCTCAACTCAACGCTACTCAACTGGCACAAAAGTACGAGTACCCCATCGAGGAATACACTATCAAGACCGATGATGGCTACGTTCTCACTGTCTTCAGAATTCCCCCCAAGAAGCAGATCCGTGATGTTCAGAAGAGACCTGTTGTGTTCTTGATGCACGGTATCCTAGGAAGTGCTGATGACTGGCTGCTCATGGGTCCCGGCAAGTCACTCGCGTACTTGCTGTCTGATGCTGGCTATGATGTATGGCTCGGTAACGCTCGTGGCAACAAGTACTCCAGGCGCCACGTGTCCAGGCACCCCACTATGTCCGACTTCTGGCAGTTCAGCAACGATGAAATCGCACTCCACGACTTGCCAGCTATGATCGACTTCGCCTTGGAGACAACCAAACAGGAGAAACTGTTCTACATCGGACATGCCCAGGGAACCACGGCCTTCTTCGCGCTCACCGCCACCCACCCCGAATACAACGACAAGATCATCATGATGTACGCCCTATCACCGATAGTCTACATGACTAACGTGCGCAGCCCATTGTTCCGCATGATTGCTCCTACAAGCAAGTTCCATGAGGGACTCCGACACCAAATGGGAAACGAAGCCTTCACTCCTAGCAAGGAGCTCATTCACGCTGTTGGCGGAGCTATGTGCGAGAAAGAGATTGGCTGCAAGAAGGTGTGCTCAAACGTGAATTTCGTCATGGCTGGTGTCAACGTAGGTGGCATGGATCCTAACATAATGCCCGTGGTGATGTCCCACCTGCCAGCTGGTACATCTACTAAGGTGATCAAACAATACGGACAAGGTGTTGCTTCACACGAGTTCAGAAGATACGACTATGGTCCCTACATCAATGAGCGGGTGTATGGCAAGCAGGAGCCACCTAAGTACAAGATCGCAGAGGTCCAAGCCCCTGTCACCCTGTACTACAGCGAGGAGGACTGGCTTGCTCACCCTACAGACGTTGTGAGACTGCAGAAGGAGCTTCCCAACGTGAAAGAGACCTACAAGGTGCCCGAAGAACACTTCAGCCACATGGACTTCCAGTTTTCGAGCAAGGCTCCCGAGGCGGTGTACCAGCGACTCATTGAATCCATGCAGAGCCAACAGTAAATAATAAGAAGAGGACTGTTTAGATAATTTCATTTGTATAGATGTATTGTTCATTGTAATAAGTTATTTTTTTATACTTCACTGACGCATTAAATATATCCGTCCATATTTTTAAAACTTTGTTTATTTTTACCTACTTCTATGTTACACTGCAACCTGTTCTAATGTAGGTAGGTATAAGTATCGGCGTGGATCTTGATTACAAACGCGCACTAACTGATTTTGGGTCTCTTTGGCGGAATGAAGAAGACGGGGGGCGTCGAGGCTGCAGGCTCGTCAGTCGATGCTCGTCGTCTAATTGGACCATTCTCTATTACGTATTGTCAACTGTCTATTGTCTATTGGACGGAAAATGTACATGCGCGATCTGTGATCATCTTTAATGCCGGTACTACAAAAATGTTTAGTGTAGTTTAGTAGGTACTTGTTTGATAACTTTCATAGAATCTGATGGAAATAAAATAGGTATAATAAGTAAGTTCTACTGATAAATAAATAAGTTCTAAAAATAAATAGGTTCTACTAACCGTTGCACGGCACCTAAGGGGCATAGCATGATGTTAAATAGCCTATACTATTTCTCATGAACTTGGCTATCATATAGGTACCTACTACCTACCTAGAAAAAGATTTTTTCCAATCCGACTGGTAGTTCCAGAGATAAGCGCGTTTAAAGAAATCAACAAACAAACAAACTCTTCAAATAAACATAGGTAGGTAGGTACCTACCCTACATCTTCGCTATATATTGCGAACTGCAGTTCTATCCTCTTTTTTACCCGACTGCGGCGAAGCCCAAAAGGAGGGTATAGTGTTTCTAAACTTACTTGCTACCTAACATAAACATACCTACCTATTATTTGATTTAAATCAAACATGTTTTAAAAACCTACCTGATCATTTTTAAAGCGCATTAATCTTATGTAAGTATTGATGTAGGAAATATACCTATTTCAGCAATATGGTAATCTCCCACTGGGCCACCCGCCCCGCAATGCCATCCGGCGGCGCCGCCGTTGTAACAGGGTATTCACTACATAACTACAACAACTTCCTACAAATAACAGATTGATAGTACGGGATCATACAACGATGTTTATTTTCGTATCCTGCCTACGGGTAATCTAGACAGTATTACTCAATGAGATCAGAAGGCGGCGAAAACAGTGTTAAAATATCTTTGTGCCCATTTTTTCATTAATTCACTCAATTTTAGATAGATGTCGCTACATAAAACGGTTGAATGTTTGACATTTTACAAGCCCACGCTTTGTTTTGACATATACACTTGCATCTGTCATCAAATCGTTGTCGAGCAAGTGAGAAAGTAATATACTATTGAGCAAGAAAGAAAGAGATAGATGCGCGGCGGCGCTGTAGCTTCCCGCCGTCCCCCGTTCGACAGTCGCGCTCTGTTCGGTTTGCTGTGCGTAGTTGAGCTGAATTATTTTTGTTTTCTTCATATTCAGTGATATCACCAGACTTATTCCTATACCTGGACAAATTTGTTTTTGTGTACTAGTGACTGAGTGTAGAAAGAAGTGTTCGCATGGATTGAGTGAGCAACGATGTTACCTCCCACGGCCGGTCTATCACAAGAACAACGCGACCGGCCCGAGATGGCGTACCAGCAGCGTCAGGACGTGAGGGAGCTCACCAGAGAAATCATCAGAAGCGCGCGAGTAGCAAACAGACAACATTCAACATCCCCTGGAGGTGAGCCGGTCCAAAATCAAAACGACGCCACGTTTCCGCCATGCTTGTCAAATTGACGTGATACGTCAAGGTGACATTTATTATGAAAACATAGCATTTTTCGGGGGAAAATTACATTAAAATCAATCTCCCAGTCCTATTTACTGTATAGGAATCATTATTGGATGGAATTAGGACTGTTACGTCACCATGGAGCCCGATCTTGCGAAAGGAAAATGGCGCCAATGCGCCACATTGCTTATCATTAGCTGGATGCATACATTCTAGCTAGGAAACATTTTTGAGTATTTAAGGCGTGGCAAAGTTAAACTAGTAGCTAATAATGTACTATGTTATGTAAGCCAAGATTCTATAATGCTTAATGTTGAATTGGCACGTGCTTGGGTTATTTTTAGCCCGTCCATTCGTGACCTACGTAACGTGGACGCATCGCGTCAGCGCGATCGATATGTTCTAAGCATTTTTTACATATGTACTCCAAATATTTTACATATTGCTGGCAGGTATTCACCTATGTGGAAAAGTTTACATTCTGTTTGTTGTTGTTATTGAATTCCCTTTGACTTTTATAAAATGTCGCGGTGACAGTAAATTGACAGCACTCAGCAGTCAAGGCACAAGATGGCTGCCCGCCCGCCATTGAAACCAGTCAATTTTAGTTCAATCACGCGGTACACTAGGTGGCGCCACTGCTGCTTTGTTGATATTTTCAATTTGGTTGTGAATGTAATCAACTTGAAGATCGTTTTGGAATAATTTGATATTCTTACTTCTTTCTTACTATTAGGGGCTGTCGTCTACGTCGCCCCTAACTGAAATATCATAATAACTTTATGTGCATAACTTAGGTACCTATATATATATATTTATATAATATATATATATATAGTATTATTGTGGGAATAAAAACTCATTTGCATAAGTTTAAAAGTTATTAGGACCATAGACATAAGAGTAGGTTGCCCATACAGTTTATAGGGAGACCCAAGAATCTTATAGGGGTTTTAAGATTCTTGGGGAGACCATTGTTATTGGGTTTTCTGTAATTTCCACTGATGGTTCATAGTGTTAAAAATCAAGACTAGCAACTTTTTCGTCATACAGATTAATCATTTGCATATAATAATCTAAACTATTTAGGGCCAATTTTTCAATCGCCAGATAACTATGTATATATCCTATGAATGAACTGTATAAATATTGGTTTCACTTGGTTTCACTCTAACACCTGTTAAGAGATTGATACCTCGTTTATTCCTAGAAAATAATTTTATTTGACGATTGACAAATTGGCCCCTAAGGGCGATTGTGCACTACTCCGTTTCCAGCACGTTTTTTCACAGACCGTTTTTTTTTTAACAAATAGGCATACGTTTTAAAAAGTGGTGGGGATCGTTTTGCATTCCTATTGGCAAAAAAATGGCCTGTGAAAAAACGTGCTGGAAACGGAGTAGTGCACAATCGCCCTAAGAGATAATAATTACTTTTTAGTTTATTCTTTAAGTCCGTCACAGACGTAGCTATAATATATATTAATATGAATCATAGCAAGGCATATTACGACATATTTTCTACATAAATTATCGAGTGACCACACACGCAGCTATATATATTTCTATGACGTCACCAGTATATTATACCGATATATTAATATATATTATAGCTATGTTTGTGACTGGCTTCAGACATACAATAATAATTATCAAAATTTTGGCCGCTCCAATCTCTAGCAGTCACTACTACTTTCACTGTTTTATTTATGTAATTTCAGCTTACACAGTCTTTATATTTCAATATTAATGATCAGTAAGTAGGTAATGTTTTAAACTGGTTTGCAGATGCACAAGCGGCTTTCTTCAGCTACTAGACAATGTAATTTTGATTGTTTCAATTTTACCCTCATTGATAAGTTTATTAATATTTTCACACGAAAATAACACCTCTTTATTATTGTCACATGTCCCCTATGCACATGCTGACAGGGTTAATTAATTACGTATTTACGTATTTATTCTAAAGTAGAAGTTATGAACTAAATTTAAATAATATCTGCTATAAATACCTATGTAGTGTAGGTATAAATATTTATCAATCATAGAAAAACTCTCCCATGTTAGAAAAACTCGCACTAGGCACTCTGAGTGCCTAGTGCGAGTTTTTCTAACATATTCGATCGCATGTACACTCGACAACATTGACGGTCGGTCACTTTTCACCCTTATTTAATGTTGTCGAGTGTACATTTACGAAGGTCACAGTCGACGACCAATCGAACTTCTGTTCGCGCTCAAGAGCGACGCTAACGCACGTGATTGCTTGTTCCATTCACTTCGCGAGATGTTTACTCAATGCTTTGCAACGCACACTCAGCACTCTGTAGTAAAACCAGTTGTGTCGAGGGTACCTACCTACACAAATGTGTGGTCTATACGTTGGTACTCGCCTTCTCTCGGCAAGCGGGGATGGGGGGAGGGGATCGTAGGAGTCATGACCCTCCCCAAATGACCCCCCCCTCCCCCAAAGTCTTTGGCTGCGACCGCGCCTGGTTTTAACACTCCATAATAATGGTCCCTGATAGCAGTCTGTATAAAACACTAGCACTTTGCCCGCGACTTCGAAACAGGAACTGTGCATTTTTTCGGGATAAAAAGTAGCCAATGTTACTCAGTGATAAATTGATTATGTAGCTTTCTAGTAGGTAGTGAAAGAATTTTTAAAATTGGTCCAGTCGTTTTTTTTTAAGTTTATTCATTACTTATTAGATTACAAACAAAAAACTAATCTATCCTCTTTATAATATTAGGTTAGACCAGGGGTCGGCAACCTTTTGAGACGGAAGAGCCAAAAGCTACAATTTACAAAATTGTCCAGATTTTAAAGAGCCCTGGCCCCTGTCCATGTTTTTGCGGTTCAGACTCGAGTGGAAGTGGCTGACAGATCGGGTGTGATAGATCAGAAGTGGCTGAGAGAATCAATCCATGAGTGAGTATAGTACTCACTCATGGATCGATTGCACGAATTTTAAAGGTTTTTCATATTTTTTTTCTTGCTATGGAACTGGGGAGCCACAACTTTACATCGAAAGAGCCGCAAGTATCGTATTATTCTAACCCAGGGGTCGGCAAACCCCTGGGTTGGAATAATACGATACTTGCAATATTATCTTGACTGGTCTGCTAGTCTATTCTGTAAGGACTAGGACACGCGCGTGATATCACCGCGCGAACGTTCGCAAACAAATTCACGGTGATTGATATCATCGTGAATTTGTTCTTATTCTATACTTAAGCTGAATAGAGCGGCTGACCCCCCTAGCCAAGTTGCTTTTATGTTAGCGTTAGTTAATGCCAAACGCTACTGACAAAATGTATGGCAGTCACAGTGAAATTAGTGCGGTCACGTGACCTTTCCGCTGGTAATGTCATACATTTTGTCCTAGAGTTTGGCATCAACGCTAACAGAAGGGTAGATCACAGATTACTAAATGATGAATAACGTAGAAATTTTCCACAAGCGTCGTATTTTATGGATCGCTTTACGAAACCTGTTAACCCATTTTATTACGCGAGCCATCAATCATTTTGACGACACGGTCTTGGGAAATGACAATAGAGTCGGATTATCATTCGGGTCAAAAGTTCAGCTATTTATAGGTAGGTCGTGAAATCAACCCATGTCGTGAAAGTATTACAAATAGGTACCTATTACTTTGATAAACATTGTTAAATGAACTTATGTCATGTATTTATTTCATACAAGCTGTAATCGCGACCTCACCCCCGTTTTTAATTTTTTGCTTACGGAACCTTGAATAATTTCAGGATAACAAGTCGGTAGCCTAAGTACTTAGTTATAAACGTAAAAGCCAGCTATTTCGAAATCATAGCCGGACATTTCAATATTATCAACTTGCAAGATGCTTTGAATTCAAATAATATGCGCCAAAAATATTCCCAAAAGGCTCGATTCGAGACCTAAATGTCTGTTTAAAAATCTACGAAAGTATAAATTAGATGCGAACATCGATAAACTGCCAAGGCGTAAATTGGGGGAGACCACTACCTAAGTTATGAAGAAACATGGTGCTATTCGTCCTCTAAAGCTCCGTCTCTCTCTTTTACTTCGAAAAAAATAAGACTAACACGTACGGCCCTAGATTGATTAAAAATTCCGTACATAGGACAGTGTCTTACGCTAATCTGGAGTAAGTTAAACTCCAGATTAGCGTAAGATACTGTACACTCGGTAAAACTTAAAACATTCAAGTACAAAGCCGTAGACGCAGCTAGTACCTACCCGGTTATAATTTAAACAATCGTTGCAACACTTCACAACAAGGTATTGCATTACGTCGGTGTAAGGCTGCTACCACCTAAACTGCCGACATTAGACAAAGACGTAAAAAACCCCGGAGATTTGGTCGAAATCTGAATTTTTCCACGCTCGACCTTGAAAATATTCAAAAATATGAAATTCGCAGAGAGACGCAGTGCGTTCGTATTCGTAACGCAAGTCATACAAGTTTCTGTGTGCTCCGAGCAATTAACGGCTGAAATAGAAAACGAACAAAACTGCCAAAGTGACAGGCGTCCGGGTTTCACCGGGACACTTTTTGAGGACTCCCCCGGACGCCTTCCTAAACTAGGACAAATCCGGACAGCTGGCAGCCCTACCTAGGTGCAGTTTACGCAACTGGACGCCTGTAAAGCGGGCGCTAATGTCAGTCTCTTATCTTGGCTGCTGTCCCGCGCAGATGTTTAGATTGTGTTCCGGTTTTGATGCCGACTCCCGGCCTATTCTCTCAGACATTTCTATAGCTATTGTGGGTAAAACTTATCTAGGTATAAGATAGTCAGTAAGATGGATTTGATTTTACAGTATACGGGACATTCCCACCACCTACCCAAACCGACAACTTGGTCGTATAGGCCGAATCGTTAGACGGCTGTGGGCATAGCACCCTTGGCAATCTGATTTTAGTTGCCCGCAGGCGCTTCTTGATGTATTGACAAGTTATGCTTCTTTGCGTATGTCTCTGAAGCAACTCTCCCTCTTCTGGGGCATTGACGTACGTGAGTATATGGAAGTTGAATACCTAATGGCCGTTCCCGTAATGTCAAAAATCGATCGCTAATAGGGGAAAGAACCGATAGATCGATTATTGGGAACGGCCATAAGAGGCTCGTGACTAGGGCTGCCATCACCTAAATTGCTGACGCCGGCCAAAAACTTTAAAAACCCCGGACATTTCTCTTCTCTCTCTCTCTCTCTATTTCTCCTTCCTTTGCTCGTATATGAGTTCCCCTTATAGATCGCGATGACTTGAGAGGTGGCATTACAGTTGCATAACTTTAGATTACAATAGTTCTAGAATTGTGTGCTGTCGGTTAACAAAACAACGCCTCCGTAGTACAACACAATATGTTACGCGTCTCCTCTTATGAAACAATAGAATACAAGTCACAAGTCGCACAACGACGGGTTCACGAGAGCATTGCTTTGTCCCCCGCCGTGCTAATTTACGGGCCATTTCAACGGTTGGTTACTTGCGTATGGTCCATTTCAATAGAACTTGTAAACTGTTCAAACAAACTTTCTATACAAATTCATCAAATTTTGACAGTTGGCCATACTGACATTGTTTACAAAGTTAACACATTAAATTGAAATTAACCCTAGTAAAATGGTTCGTCTGGGTCTTCCTATCTTCCATATTCACATTTCAGCAAAAATATTAATTCTTTGTTTTCTGTTATAAAATATAAAAAAAATGTTCAAAAATCAAATTCCGCGAGCGGGATTTGAAGCCGCGACCTCTGCCGAACAGTGGCTCTCCTCTGAACCAACTGAGCTATCGCGGCCATATCTATCGGAAACTAATACAGACTCCAACTCAATTCTTTGTTTTCCTTAAAATTCTAAACAAGGACAGTAATGTAGGGTCCTACCTCAGATCATAGAACCTTGTTTCTATGATCTGAGGGTTTTTCTCCCAGTTTGGACAGCCGCAGGAAATTAGCCCGCAGTTGGTTTGGTATGGTGTGCGTTAAATCCCCCATGACAAGTTTATAACATAATCCTATCTATCCTAGTACCTAGTTGCGGTTCTACGCTAAGTCGCGTGGTTAACCACTTGAGCAGGAGTTACGGACGTTAGTTAAAGTAAAACCTGTTTGTCTACAAACGATGCGAGTTTTTGTGTCTATGGTATGAACGCCGTCCCACAATTTACGAAGGACATAAATCTGACAAATAATAATCAAAATATCGAATCAAGTTCTCTTACAAGACCACTATACAAGTTGTTATCATCAGGCTCTGTTGTCGGTAAATACGAATGTCCTTGGACGTGTTGCGTCACCCCCCGCGGGCGTTCACCCGCATCGATCGCACCCCGGCCACTTCCGCCGCGCCTCATACAACGCAATAAACTTTGAGATGACACCCCACGAAAATTAACTCTCTAATGCTTGCCGGAACATGTAAGAAAAACTTGTAAGATCGCCTTTAGATGAATGTTGTGAGATTTGAGAAAACATGTTTGGAAAAACTATTTCATTAAATACGGTTAGGGTTAGAGCAATGCTTCCCAACCAGTGGGATGCGCCATAGGGGGGTATAGAGATCGTAAGGGCCCCAATATGTTCGGATATTATCCGTCTTAAATCGTAAATTAGGTATGCTTTCAGGCTTTCACTTTAATTATTATTAGGATACCTACACGAAAGTTTTAATTTGGATAAGCCTATAGGTATATTCTTTTTTATAAAATTAAAATTTACCTATTTATAATCATTAATTGTTACAATGAAAAAAAATCCGGGTAGGCTCAACGCAAAGGTCGGAAATCCCTGTTTTAGAGAGTCCACTCATTTTTTTTGACTCGAGTATGTTGATTTAAAAAAAATACAAACCAGTTTTTTGATAAAATTATACAACAAGCTCTTATTTCTTCCCAAAGCAGAAAATCTGAAAAATATTCCCGTTAACATAGACACAAAAGCATGTAAATCATTACATTATTAAAATTGCCGAGCAAACAGAAACGTATGCGACTCACGTATTCATAAAACAAATGTTGACTATCCGTTACGATCAGGGCTGCCAAAAATGCAAATCGTTTTCATATCGCACCATTAATTCAGGCGGCGAATCATAAATTAGGCGTTAAAAGTAGATAACATTTTCAAGGTAAACGATTTGTTTACCTTGAAAATTCTTTCTCAAAAGCCTTGTCTGGATTTATCAAATTAATAATATGTCGCAATTAATTGAAATTGAAAGTTTTTGTGGCGCCATCATTCATAAAAACATCAGTTAAACAATCATAATATTTTCCTATACTCTAATAATTGATAAGGAGCAACCCTAGCTATGACACACGTAAATAATTTACCAAAGTCATGAGTTGACAATAGAATCGGGTCACGCGTGTTTTGAAAATACATACCTACGTGATTTTACAGTTTTATTTGAAAGTTAAATATGACATGAAAAATATGAAGAACGATGACATCACGCTTTTAATACTCGAAAGAGTAGGCAGTTAGGACGTCAACAGTCCATCAAAAATGGTATTAGATTTAGAGCATGCTAAATTACCAAAGAACAAAAAAGTGTGCCTCTTCCAATTATGTTCGGATTACGAGAATACGTATCTAAATCAAATCCGCTTTAAACCCTAAAGAATACTTACTTTTAGCCTTTATCTAAATCTACTTAAACCAACAAAAGTTTGTAACGAGGGGGTCCTTACTAGGGTGATAAATAAAAAAATGTTACGAATTAATAAACGTGTATTGTTTAGCAACCCTAGCAAGTAAGCCGCCGGTGAAGCCGGGCGGGGTTCGAAGAACTAGGACGTTAGTTTCCTTCTTGTGCAGACGGTACTCTCCTGGTAGTCCACAGGAGGTAGGCGGCCGGCCGACGTGAAGCGTAGTCGACGCAGCGCGCGCAGCTCGCGGCAGCTTCGCGAGGTAGTAGATGTGACAGCAGCTCAGGTGTCCAGCCACACCCGGCAGCAGCGCAGGATGAGTACGCGTCGTACTATACAGAGGCGTAGAAGTGGAACTGGAACTGGAACTGGAACTGGAACCCGATTTTCGGGTTCACACAATAGAATTTACTTTGTTTTTATAGTTAAACAATTACTTTCACAACACGGTAATTTACTTAGTGTTTAGACTTGGTGACTAGGTAGGTCAAAGTACGTAGTCGCAGGCGCAGAGTACAGGTTGGAATGCACCTGGCAACTCCCAGAGGTTTTTATAACCTCCTGGGACGTTCACCTATTTTGAAGATTACCATATTAGGTGATCTTCGCGAAAGAACGGCGATTCGTTCCAGAAAAATCGAAAGACTAGCCGTCGTCATTGGCTGACACAATAACACTAAGTATGGAGGCGGAGCTTATGCACCTCGACCGGTCTGTTCCGGCGCAATTTGTTACTCGCGCGCGGGTAGGTTTATATTTGCGGCCGAATTATTATAGCATCACCTACATACATAGAAAAAATATTTCTTTGTTCCTACAGCTGATTAGTATGGAGATGTTTTTTGTATGTTTGTTGTTTTATTGGTAAGTATTTAATATTAATAAGTATACAACGTTACAGTACCCCCCTTTTTAGCGTAGGATTTTTCCTAAGGAAAATCCGCTGCTTTCACTCAAGCTTACACCTGACCAAGGCACTCACTCATTCATCATCAATCATAATATAGTCATCCATCACATTCATTCTTCTTTCATCAACAAGCTGACAACACAATATAGTCTTGTGTGTCTGCCACCTTACAACCAGAGTATTTTATTTGTAGTACATAAAACACTCACTTAGATCAGATGTGACTGGTAAAATCATTGGCTGATATTAGAGTGAATACTAGCTACATATAACCATTTTAATTAGATAGAAATAGTTTAGAAAAGTTATGCTTTATTTGGTATTTTTGGCTTATTTTAGGAGTAACCGACCGCTCCTGCAAAGGCTTACTTTAAGAGTTGCAACCCGCTCTATAGTATACCAATGGTGTAGGGCCATTGGTACAACATAACCGAAGGGATCAATGGTTTAGTCCCATGATCAATTATACAACCACCGGTGTAGGGCCGGTAGTTATATTTTACTGTTGGGGTAGACCAATCAGCAAAAATAGAAGTTAATAACCAACGGTGTAGGGCCGTTAGCTATAGATAGTACTGTTGGGGTAGACCAGCAGTAGGAAGTAAAGAAGGAATGGTTGTATGTAGTAGTAGCAAGTAGGTACTTGTTTTAGTTAATAGTTTTTAGTTAGATTTTATTTAGAAATACTAGGTAGATTATATTTAAAAAAATGAATTTAATTTATTTTTAGTATTGTTTTTATTTAGTTTAGTTGTAGAATAGTTAATTACTCTATTTAGAAAAAAATGTTTTAGTTTATTGAGGATTTTTAATTTAGTTTAGTTTAAGTGCCATTAGATTATACCATTTTAGTTTCAAGTTTTAATTTAGTTTAGTTTGATTTAGTTTAGCTGCAATTTGATTGTAAAAACTTTATTTAGTTATTTAAACAATTTAGTTGAAATTCTTAGTTTAGTTTAGAAATATTTACTTTAGATTAGCTGTAGTATAGGTAGTTTTAATATTAAAATAATAGTTTTAATTCCAAAAAAAATATTTAGTTTAGTTTAGGTTCGACGTAGTTAGGTTGTAAAAGCTTTATTTAGCTAGGCAAGGATTTATAAAATATTAAGATTACGATTTAGTCAAAATTTATTTTAAAATTATTTATTTAGTAAATTTTTAAGTTATTGTATTTAATTATTTAGTGTAAGATTTTTAAAAACAAATGAAATTTACTCGTATAAGCAGATTTAAATAATAATCCCGCTGTTTGTAAAGATTTTAATTTAGTAGTCATTTTAGTTTAAAAAAAAAATGAAAAATATATTTATATTCTGTCAAAAAAAATTAGTTATACTATTCTCCTTGCCATTTAGTTGGTTGTAGCCTAGACTAGATGATAAATTGTCGTTTGTGCTAAGCCGATAGAAATGCAACCTAAGAGACGACAAAGTTTAAAACCGTCTGTGTGCCAGTAATTTAGGCCGGCACCCACACCCTTCAACCGTACACAGGTAGCTGCATACGGTAGAAATAGGTATGGTGGTAGTACTTCCCCGGGCGAGTCCTTTCACCTAAAACTCTACTACTGCTTTTAAAAGTAGAAGATGAACAAGAAAATTTTTGCTGCCCGAGAGTATGTCTTGAAAAGCTACACAATTTACGATAATATGACAGGAGAATGTAAAATCTGCACAATGTTCAGTCTACCAACCGTGAAGCAAGAAAAAAAATTAAGTTAAAAAAAAATGTGAGGGTACAAGTAAAATTCACGGTTGATGGCCTGTGATTTCAAACGCACAACCGTTAAATCACCATCACCAAAAAAACCAAAGAAATGCGCAACAAGAAAGAAACCAATACGTCCTAGTTTACCTCTAGTATGGGCGCCACTGTAACGAGGGGGTCCTTACTAGGGTGATAAATAAAAAAATGTTACGGATTAATAAACGTGTATTGTTTAGCAACCCTAGCAAGTAAGCCGCCGGTGAAGCCGGGCGGGGTTCTTAGAACTAGGACGTTAGTTTCCTTCTTGTGCAGACGGTACTCTCCTGGTAGTCCACAGGAGGTAGGCGGCCGGCCGACGTGAAGCGTAGTCGACGCAGCGCGCGCAGCTCGCGGCAGCTTCGCGAGGTAGTAGATGTGACAGCAGCTCAGGTGTCCAGCCACACCCGGCAGCAGCGCAGGATGAGTACGCGTCGTACTATACAGAGGCGTAGAAGTGGAACTGGAACTGGAACTGGAACTGGAACTGGAACCCGATTTTCGGGTTCACACAATAGAATTTACTTTGTTTTTATAGTTAAACAATTACTTTCACAACACGGTAATTTACTTAGTGTTTAGACTTGGTGACTAGGTAGGTCAAAGTACGTAGTCGCAGGCGCAGAGTACAGGTTGGAATGCACCTGGCAACTCCCAGAGGTTTTTATAACCTCCTGGGACGTTCACCTATTTTGAAGATTACCATATTAGGTGATCTTCGCGAAAGAACGGCGATTCGTTCCAGAAAAATCGAAAGACTAGCCGTCGTCATTGGCTGACACAATAACACTAAGTATGGAGGCGGAGCTTATGCACCTCGACCGGTCTGTTCCGGCGCAATTTGTTACTCGCGCGCGGGTAGGTTTATATTTGCGGCCGAATTATTATAGCATCACCTACATACATAGAAAAAATATTTCTTTGTTCCTACAGCTGATTAGTATGGAGATGTTTTTTGTATGTTTGTTGTTTTATTGGTAAGTATTTAATATTAATAAGTATACAACGTTACAAGTTCAGTAGAAATCCAAACTGATAATATATTTTTATTATACGAAAGTTACTCTGTCTATTGCGTTTTTAAGATTAAACCACTAAACCTATTTTGATAAAATTTGGTATGGAGATAGCTTGAACCCGGGAAGGAGATGAGATATTTTTTGTCACGGTACCTAAAGTATTTCCTCTAGGACGCTAGTGACATCGCGGGCAACAGTATAGCTTAATTTCCAACTATACCTACTATAAAGAGGTAAAGTTTGTAAGTTTCTATCTATGAAGTATTCTCCGGAACTACTGATCCGATTCTGACAATTCTTTCACTAATAGGAAGCTACATTAACCATGAGTGCTATAGATAGGGTATACCTACTTTTTATCCCGAAAAAATGCAGCTCCTCTTGGTCACGCGGACGAAGTGCAAGGCAGAGTGCTAGTTTTTCAATAGAGTTATCTTCCAGTTTTATCATGCTTGCTTTGCACGAAGTTTATACAAATCTTTGATTAGATAGATCTATACCATTTTAAAACGCGAACTAAACCTTTATTTTTCCCCTTTTGCGAAAGCTACCATATTTGATCAAATAGGCTGATAAAGCAGCCATACGGGATTTTGACCGCAATACACCTGAGTGCCTAGCGCGAGTTTTTCTAAAATATTTAAAAAAAAATCTAAATAAGTGAAGACACCAAGCTAAGGCACATCATTTGTTGTTCCATTCACTTCGCGAGATGGATGGTTTGCAACTCGCACTCAACACTCTGAACTTAAAATAATTATCTATAGACCATACGTTTCATACCATACATTACCGCGACCCGTAATTCAGAAGCCAATAATGTTCAATCGCTGCACCAAAGAACAATTAACACATTTTTAAATAGAATTAGGTATTTCTTTGCAGTTCGCGACCGTTTCCCGTCGACATCCTCCACAGACGACAATGAGAGCGGCACGGATGGTGAGGCAGACCGCTCCCGGCGGGTCAGTCTCATCCACGGCGGCGTGCCCACCCCGCCGCCGGGCATCGTGTCCATCCGCAAGCGACGCGGCAACCTGGCCAAGCACTCCGTGAAGATACTGAAGAAATGGTTGTACGACCACAGATACAATGCATACCCTAACGATGCTGAGAAGATTGCCTTGAGTCAAGAAGCCAATTTAACTGTTTTGCAGGTGCGTTTTTTTTTTAGAGAATTTTATGTTAAGGGCCGATTTCATCATCATCAGACAACATTTATCCAGGGAATAAAGTTGGGATTTCACAGATTTTGAATAGAACATCTGTCAACAATAATGTTAAACTAATTCATGGACTTGTCTGACGATGGTGAAATCGACCCTAAGGCGAACCACACACTGTCCCGCGATACGCTGCGGGGTGCGTGGCGACGGAGTCACGGAGCCCGCGCGTGAATGCGTTTTCTGTGTTGCACTACGCGTGTTTTCTAAACAAACACAGATACTTGCAAACAACGTAAGAACACGCACTCCCGCGCTACGCTGCGGGATGCGGTACAGTATGCGAATCGCCTAAGTGGTAAAGTTACAACTGAATGAACCTAATACATATTAAACCGTTAGGCTATTGCCGTTTTATTTTGCAGTTCGAACGCGGCGCATACTGCAGTATACACACTTGTTTTCCCTTGCCCAGGTATGCAACTGGTTCATAAACGCACGCCGGCGCATCCTGCCGGAGATGATTCGCCGCGAGGGCCACGACCCGCTGCACTACACCATCTCGCGGCGCGGCCGCAAGCAGCCCGGCTCCTCGGGCAACGCGAACACCGCCGGCGTCGTCGTCGCTTCGTGGGACGGCGTTGAAGTGGAGGTAATTACAATGTTGAGGTCATTACCACGACCCGCTGCACTGCGCCATCTCGCGGCGCGGGCGCAAGCAGCCCAGCTCTTCCGGCGGCAACGCCAACACCGCCGGCGTGGTCGTCGCCTCCTGGCATGGTGTTGAAGTTGAGGTAATTACAATGTTGGGGTCATTACCACGAGCCGCTGTCCTACTTCCTACTACTATTATAAATGCGAAAATTTGTGAGGATGGATGGATGTATGGATGAAAGATATAGGTAATAAAGATTAGAAATAAAAATACTTGACGTATATTTGAATCACTTGAATATACCTACTAGGAAGATACCCTGACCTTTTATCTGTGTCATATTAAAGCTGATTTATCGCTGAATCGCTTCTTACATAAACGTAATTATTAAAATTTTATTTCAATGCCTTCAATGGTGACATTTTGTTTTGTTATTTACACGACTTAACCCTTCAAAAGGACCTGAGTCTGTATCCCTTCGCAATAGGGATGTTGAATATATTTTTTTTATTGTGAATCTGTAAACTATTTAAAAAAAGATAATTAACACCAAAAATACCGATGAAACATCTACAAAATTGGCAAAGTTGATTTGCTAGACACGGACGGCATGCATGATAAGTGACGTAACACCACCTATGTCCGCTTCGCGCGACAAAGACGGAGCGATACTCCCTCCAAAAACTTTAAAAGCGTCTATGTTTTCCATTTTGTGTTTTTTTTTTTTTTTTATTCTTTGTTATTCCTATTCCTTCTTTGGAATATAATAATTTATTTGTACTTTTTTAATAGTAGTCCACTACCGTATTATAGCACAAACATATTCCCCACAGAATGACGCGGACCGCAGCGGCGAACAAGAGTACAGCGACGGGCTGCTAGTGTACCGCAGCGACGGCGACGACGTCGGCGATGGCGAGGAGGGCTACTCGTCCAGCGCCGTCTCCGAGGAGGAGGTCAAGTACGACCCCTCCGTGTGGCAGTCCGTCATACGGTACGGACCGGAGGACCGGGAACTACACCCCGCCGCCAGAGGGTTGGTTTCTGATAGGTCTTTTGTTGCAGAGAACGGCAAACATCTTGAATACCTTGGCTGCGCAATAGTCGATCGGTATCTATTCTGCAACGACACGTCGTGTGATATCGCGAGACGTGTTTGCGGACGTTCGAGGGAGAATCTCACCGTGACATTCTCTCGGACGTTCGCAAACAAATTGGCAGGATCTCTTTAATAGATATCGAAATAATAAGTCAATAGAAGTCGCAAAGGCGCGTGACCTTGTCGCCGCTTTCGAGCAAACTATGTAAGGCACGACACCCCAACATTTAGGGCGCGAGTTTAAAATTATTGTGAACGGAATTAAGTTTGATTTATATTGCATATAGATGCACTGACATTGACTGTGAACCGGCGACACTTCTATTGGCTTAATAATTAGATTTCTGTGGTTAGACCGAACGGAGCACGCGGGGATTTCGACCGCTGATTGGTTGATTGGTCAGCCCTTGCGTCCGCGTTGCACCGCGTCCTGGTTTCTCCCAAAAAAATCTCCAATTATTTTCCACGAAAGCGTACGAGCGCTAACTACCCAACTACGCTGCTTTTTACTCAAGATGTTTACCGGTCTTTGTACAAGTGGAAGTGACTTCAAACATGGCGGTCTCATGCATGCTTGAATGCGGCGTTTTGTAACCTTTTTCTAAACTGTGTAAGATATACTACATATCTGACGAAAGGTGAGGGGAAGCCGGTACAGTCACGAGCATAAATACGATCAGGACCAGGCCCGTGCCGAACGGCGCGTACGTGTTCCACGCGCGCCTCAAAGAGATGTCAGCATCGGAGAGGGGGCCCTCTAGGGCCCAAGCCTGCCGGGAAAGCGGGATTGTCCGGAAGGGATACCGCTGACCCGGACAAAAGGGCTAACGAAGGAACATGGGTGGGTTTTAGTCAGTAAGAGTCTGACACTCCCTTCCGCTCCTCCCAGAGCAAGAGGGGTCATTTGATGATTTCCCATCCTCAAAAAAAAAAAAAAAAAAAAAAGCTTTGGTTCCATAGTAAAAGTTGTTTATAATGATGAGTACAATGACCCCTTAAAATATTTCCACTGTTTAACCTGCCACCCTGTATATTACCATGGACAGTTCTTCAACACTATCTTATTTCATGATTCATTCATTAATTTTATAAATTAATAAATGAATCAGTTCGGTTATAATACCTGATTTAATGCTTCATTCAGTATTTTTAAAAATTAATGAATTAATCATGGAATGAGATATTATTGCCGCACTGTCCATGGTAATATATTTATGCTCGTGACTGTACAATAATAGTAACAAAATCTATTACTATTAGTAAATTGTAAGAGAGCCGTGTGTGTACATTGAAGATATTCCAGAAAAAACAATTGGGATAGGGTACTGGGATGTAACCATACCCAAAAATATATATTTTAATTTTTTGTCTGTTTGTCTGTTTTCTGTTTATCTGTTTGTGCACGCATCGCGCAAAAAGTACTGAACGGATTTTGATGTGGTTTTCACAGTTCGATAGCTTGGGGTGCAACTTAAAATCTAAGCCACGTTTCATCTAATTCCGGTGGGATAAATCAGAGACACAGCTTGACCTCTTGGTGGTTACTAGCCACCCTACATTACGGCGGTCATTTAAACTGGTCATTTCATCCACGTCGTCGCCCACGCGGACGGGGTCGCGGACAAAAGTCTAGTTATAAATAATTCCGTTTATCAACACTTTTCTTTAGTTTGTCTTATGTCATAACTTCCCAGAATTTGATCCTTATTAGAGACATTATCGGTATAATATAATACAATACAGGCTGTGCTCTTTTTCAAAATCAACGGGCTCGATTCCCGGCAAGGAAACTTATTTTTTCAAAAATGTAATGATGCAGTTTTATTTTTAATCAAAATCGGCCCCGAGACTCTTTTGAGTGTTTTTGCTATTTCGTATATTTTCGGATTTGGCCATCCAAGCCGACTTGAAAAATTCATCCTGTATAAGAGATTTCAAAAATCAACTGACGCGTATGCGGCTACCGTGGGGTCCGTGGCGCCGCTCTGTCAACTGAGCTACCGCGTCCTTCCCGCTTTAGTCGCTTATGAGCGTTTGTTGACATCTATCGGAAACTATCCAGACTCCAAGTTATTGTGAAGTGCGTGTAGTAAGATATGTGTTTGTTAGCAGGCGTACGGCGGGCGTAGTGTCGGTGCGTACAGTGGAGGCTGAGGCGGAGGCGGAAGGTGCGGGCAGCAGCGGCGAGGCGGGCGGCTGGCACCCGCAACTCGCGCACCTGCCGCAACTGCCGCACCCGCTGCACCACGCGCCCGTGCGCCGCCGCCTGCAGGTACCACCACCCACTAGTGTTGCCGAGCGATAGTTCCACTGTAGGTACGAGGCGGCGGCTGGCACCCGCAACTCGCGCACCTGCCGCAACTGCCGCACCCGCTGCACCACGCGCCCGTGCGCCGCCGCCTGCAGGTACCACCACCCACTAGTGTTGCCGAGCGATAGTTCCACTGTAGGTACGAGGCGGCGGCTGGCACCCGCAACTCGCGCACCTGCCGCAACTGCCGCACCCGCTGCACCACGCGCCCGTGCGCCGCCGCCTGCAGGTACCACCACCCACTAGTGTTGCCGAGCGATAGTTCCACTGTAGGTACGAGGCGGCGGCTGGCACCCGCAACTCGCGCACCTGCCGCAACTGCCGCACCCGCTGCACCACGCGCCCGTGCGCCGCCGCCTGCAGGTACCACCACCCACTAGTGTTGCCGAGCGATAGTTCCACTGTAGGTACGAGGCGGCGGCTGGCACCCGCAACTCGCGCACCTGCCGCAACTGCCGCACCCGCTGCACCACGCGCCCGTGCGCCGCCGCCTGCAGGTACCACCACCCACTAGTGTTGCCGAGCGATAGTTCCACTGTAGGTACGAGGCGGGCGGCTCTGACGTCAGAAATCCTACATTGCGCAGGCAGAGTGTTGCATATAATTATGTATACAGAAACCCGACATCAACTGTCGGGGCAGTGGCCCGCCAGACAATAACACCCGCTCGAGTAGGAGGATCCTCCCTTTTCAATGAAGGAACATTCCACCTCGTTCCTCCATTCACCAAACTCATACACGTGATTTGTTGTGATTTGTTAGTGATTAACTGCAGCTATAACCCGCGCCAATAAAGAAACGAATCTTAAATGGCGGCACTAATCATTCCCTCTCACTCGCACCTTATTCCTGTCTTTACTCACACACGTGACCGCAAAAAAATCATCATCAATTATTTCATTTTTCAAAATGCAATTTTCTTAAAACATGGTTTTGTGCGAGCGGGAGGGGTGACAAAATGCGTCAGCCCTCTTAGAATAAGCTTGCTTCGGCTTTATAAAGCGTCATCTCTGTCACACGAAGCACTAACAGTTAAGTATGAGTGACGGATACGACGCTCTACAAAGCCGAAACTAGCCAATTATTGCCGGGTACTGTACACCATTCGATCTCTTTTGACACGTTATATATGTGTTGTCAGGTGGTACCAACCAACGTGAGCACTGAGGGCGAACGCGACAAGTTCAAGTGTCTCTACTTGCTCGTGGAGACGGCCGTCGCCGTGCGTCAGAGGGAGAAAGAGGCCGAGGAAGTCCCCGTCTAGTGACCGACGGGTACGTTGTTACATAAACAAACAAATAAAATAACAGCTTTTTCCTAAATGCATATCTATACCACAGATAATATAATAGTATACGTACAGATGCCTCATCTCATACAAAAAAATGTGACCGATTTAGCGCGGGCTATCTTCGGGCTATACATTTTTCCGTGCTTAAAGGATTTTCTAAAATTTGAACAACTATTTTTCATGATGTATTTTTTCATGTTCTCAATTTTACGCAAACTTCAATAACAAATCGATACATATAACGCCATCTATTATGAGTTATTTCAACAAATGTTCCTTTGTTCCTGATGAGACCCCATGTCTATTCTAATATTATAAAGCTGGAGAGTTTGTTTGAACGCGCTAATCTCTGAAAGTACCAGTCGGATTCGGAAAATTATTTTTGTAATAGTATATGACAGGATTCATGAGGAATGCTATAGGCTATTTAACATCACGCTACGACCCTTAAGACTCGTTTACACCAAATCCGTCATCGTACGCACTTTGCTCGTACGACAACGGCCGAACTCGGACGATTGAATCAAACACTTGTAAATCATAGAGAGCGCGTACCACGTCCGCCATCGGCCGACAAAATCGGTCGTGTTGGTGTACGCGCTCTCTACAATTTACAAGTGTTTCATTCAATCGTCCGAGTTCGTCCGTCATTGTACGAGCAAAGTTCGTACGATGACGGATTTGGTGTATTTGAGCCGTTAGGGGTTGAGTAACGGGGGTGCAACCGGGGGTAACAGGTAGTGAAAGTATATACGGTACTTTACAAAAAAAAAATTTTTTAATGTTTGTCTGTCTGTTTGTTCCGGCTAATCTCCGAAACGGCTGGACCGATGTTAACGGGACTTTCTCTGGCAGATTCTTCAGTTCTTTCCAGTACAATTTCAAAGCTTTTTTACGTGTAGAACCTAACATTTATCACTATCGGAATTACCAAGTTATCAACTAATTGTTCCAGATCAAGCAGTATGGAGTGGAGTCGGCAGCGCCGCCAAACGGAATTGTACGTACAACACGCGGTATTTAACGTTACAATCTTCCACTAATCTATAGTTTAATGTCGTTCATGTATCACTAATGATGTCGCTTCGTAACAGCGGCCCGTTAAACCTTACTTATTCACCGTTTAGTCTATCCTTCGCTTTATTTTAAGAGGACTGTCGTATCTTGTTACCTGTCTCGCTTGCACAGAACCACATTTTATAAGAATGTAAAATGAAATGATGCATTTTTGAAAAAAAAAATCACATAGCAAACTACAAAATAACTAATTTAATTATTTAAAACACATGAGTTGAACTCATGTCAGAAACAGATAAATAATAGTTATTGAGCTGACCTGTGAGTCTACTTATCACAATAGAAATTGTTTGCATTCCCTGTGATTGATTAGAGCGTGTGCAATCGTTAATCAAAAAGGTCAAAAAGCTTTGAGTTTTTAGGATTAAATATTATCTTCTCTGGTGCCATGAAAAAACATCAGAACTCTCAAAAACACATGAATTCTGTTATTTCTTTCTGTAGTTTTGGTAAAACACGAATGTAAACGTCTTTGTCTCGTCAGATAGATATGTGACGAAATTTCCAAACACATGCGTGTTGATCACAATTGTGCCGTTTTTAGAGGTTAGTTGATACAACAAGAAATTCCTTTCAGAGGCCACGATGAATCTAAAACTTAATTAAATAAAGGCAATTTCTTTGAGGTTGTATCTTTGCTTTGTAAATGCGATCTTGTCAGAAAAGCATACACCGCAACAAGAAATGCGATCTTGTCAGAAAAGCATACACAGCAACAAGAAGGCGTCAAACCGGGGCCCGGTTACTTGTCCAATAAAATTCAAAATGATATTATTGTTTCTATAGCTGCCGTTATTAAATCTCGCATTGAATTCGCGATAAATACGGCAAATTTTGTTTCTATTATTGTTGATGAGACTCCCGCCCGATGTTAGTCATCATCATCATCTGCCTAGCCTTTTCCCAAATTATATTGGGGTCGGCTTCCAGTCTAACTAGTTTCGGCTGAATATCAATATTTTACGTGGAGCGATTGCCATCTGACCTCCACAACCCAATTAATGGGTAATACCGGTATTCGAATGTTAGACCAGCTGTCAGACTTTTAGGGCTTCTGATTACCCGTAACGATTGTCAAAGATATTCCTATGACAACCTCGACCGACTGCTTAACGTGGTCTCCGAGGCACGGAGGGGTCTCGATGTGTAAAGAACGGTCACCCATCCAAGGACTGACCGCGGCAAGCGCAGCTTAACCTCGCAGATCGATCGATGTTAGTAATAGTGAGCAATTGTGTATAATTCTTAGATATTATTATGGTAACGATATTCATGATCATTTTTTAGGATACGTAAATGTATCTGAGAGCCGTACCTACCGCAGAAACATTATGTAAAATTATATTAGAATCACTTGTTAAATATGAGTAATAGGTACCTACATCGGGAAATTAGTAGGTAGCACAATGTAGCAATACCATGCCTTCTGTGTGTTTTTTTGTCATCTGTAGTAAAAAAAAAGAATGAAAAGATGCTTGTTTCTTTTTTTTGTATTCCTACAGAACTATCGTCCTTGCCCTACTGTTGACCCCTAGGCACGCCAATGATCTTTTCGTTTAGCATAATCGGCCTATAATGTTCCCACTGCTGGGACACAGGCCTCCTCTCTGTGAGAGGGAGTGGGCCGTAGTCCACCACGCGGGCCCAGTGCGGGTTGGTGGACGTAGCATGTCTTCGAATTTTTTGCTTCTAGGATATGCCGGTTTCCTCACGATGTTTTCCTTCACCGTTAAAGCAAGTGATAATACCACATGACTTCGAAAAGTCAGCGGTGCGTGCCTCGGGATCGAACTCGAACCATTCGCCGTGGGAGGCACATGGTTAAACCACTAGGCTATCGCTGCTTTTCGTTTAACATTCTTAAAAATATGGTCGTATGCGGGCGAGAGAGGTGACAAATGCGACAGCCCTCTTAAGTATTACTTTGTGTAATACACTCTCATCTGGCTTTAGTACAGTTAATAATTACAAGTATAAATCGTAATAAATGGTCTGTGCCCACAGGGCAGGTTAGGTCGAATTAATCATATTGACTCATCAAGACAAGTTTTTACGGAACTAAGATTTATACACCGTGACATTTTCATCGCTTTCATCCGGCGATGTAGCCACTATACTTATCATTATGAACAACTTTTACTATGGGACCAAGCGGAAATCGCAAAAAAAAAATCAGCTGTTCCATACATTTATGTTCACATAACTCAACAAAATGTATGGGACAGCTGATTTTTTTTTCGCGATTTCCAGGTTGGTCCCATAGTTAAAGTTGTTCATAATGATGAGTATAGTAGCTACATCGCCGGATGAAAGCGATGAAAATGTCAACATGTATTGTTATTATTCTGAATATAGAAATGAAACTCATAATAAAGAAGAATAATTTTGAAAGTACAGTAGGGGGCAGTAAATATTACACATCGAGTTTGAGAAACAGATAATCGGCTAGCTTCGGCTTTGTAGAGCGTCGTATCCGTCACTCATATCTGTGACGTTTTGTCGCTGACTTGTTTATTAGATACCGAACTGTTAGTGCTTCGTGCGACAGAGATGACGCTCTATGAAGCCGAAGCTAGCCGATATCTCTTTCCAAAGCTTGATGTGTAATATTTACTGCCGAAAACTGTATCTACACTGTTTCAGAGGCAATAACTAATTCGTTCGATTTTAATTAAAAAACAGGTAAACCAACTAGAGCGTGGTTGGGCCCTTCTGGATAGGATTAGGTATCCCTATTTCTAGGACCTGTTCTTCAGTTTATTACATACAAACCCAAGGAATATTCCTTATAATATATTCATATTTATGTATTATCATCAGTTAGTAGATTTAAACATTATAAAAGTTAGTACAGGCACTGATTTCTGAAAAGAAGACTCAAGTTTTTGTATAAGAACTGTTATGAGCAACAATATGTTCATAATAATGTGAATGTTTATTACAAAATAATATACACACATGAATTATTTCTATACCTCGGTATCAGTGGCGTGCCTACAGCCGGCCTAGCATGACCACAATAGAAACGGGTTTTGTCTACATAGAAATAGACAAAGTGACAGATTTCATTCATAAAACGTAGAAATGTTTCTACAATCTGTCACTTTGTCTATTTCTATGTAGACAAAACCCGTTTCTATCGTGGTCATGCTAGGCCGGCTGGGCAAGCCCGAGGGTATATCTCTAAATTTTTCATGAATGTGAGTAGCGTACAATAAAAAACACAATCATGAAAAATTACGCGAAATACCCTCGGGCTTGCCCTGTAGGCACGCCACTGCTCGGTATCTCGAGATTAATCGTTATGATGATTTCTATAAAATGTACTTTTTATGTACATTTTCGAGGTGGCACAGTGTTCCGGCGGAAAGACGTATAATTTTGTTACATAATTATGTAATTTCTATATTATGTATTTCGCGACTACCTTTACTACTAATAACAATATTGCAACGTTTGTTGAATCGGCGGCGGCGCTCATTCGTGCAACGTCCGGTGACGTCACACCACAGCTGTGGCAACAAGTAGCGGGACATTTGTCCCCTAATGAATACAAGGCTTTAAGCCGATAAGTATACGCCCGGAATGCTCCTCCGGAATTAAGAATCCGAATGAGTGATTTTACGTCAAAGTGAATGGAATCGTTCATAAATTGAACGAGTCCAGCCGCAATCGTTCAATTTAACGTAAAATACCTCATTCAGTTTCTCAATTCCGGAGAGGCATTCCGGTTGTCTGTTGCCTAAAAGTCGCTAGACAGGATATTTAATAGAATTTTCAAATATAAATGAGAGGGTATTTGTATGTTAAACGTCGTCTCATCGACGTTTGTAAAATCTATGGGAATATTTAGTGGTTTAGTGAAAACTGGCCAAGTTTTCACTTTGATAAAGAAAACGTATGTTTAATGAAAACGCATTTACTGCGAACAAATAAAGCATCATCATAAAGCTGATGTAATGGATCACAATCTATACAGGGTGGCAGGTTAAACAGTGGAAATATTTTAAGGGGCCATTGTACTCATCATAATGAACAACTTTTACTATGGGACCAACCCTGAAATCGCGAAAAAAAAAAACAGCTGTTCCATATACTTTTTTGGTGGGTCAACAAAATGTATGGAACAACTCATTTTAACTCAACGCGATTTCAGGGTTGGTCCCATAGTAAAAGTTGTTCATTATGATGAGTACAATGGCCACTGTTTAACCTGCCACCCTGTATACTGTAGTAGTGTGCATTTGTGCAATCGTATTTATATACTAACTAAACTTTTGTAGTGCACGTTTTATAATAGCTATACGTATAAGTGATATATTCAAAGATATCCATTTATTTACTTGGGTGTGTAGATCTTTGTTACATAACCAACTTATATTAACGTTCATTTTACGTAAGAATATTGTTCATCTCCCTTTCTAACACGGCGGCGCTTGGTGAAATAGCAAGTGTTTTTGCGCCGCCCAGCAGCGAGTTGGTCTTAGCGGCATGCGCACTCTTAAAGTCCATTTAATTTTAGTTGTTATAGCGCCACCGGTTTACGACTCCAATTTAAAGGTTGAACAAAACGGTATAATGTATAGTTAATTGATAAGACTATCGTAGAAATAGTGTACTTATAAAATCGTGCACTATTGAAGTAAAATATAATAATATACACTATTTATAATAATTTTGTAGGATACCTAATAAACAAAATATATCAGTAGCCTTCCTATATTTGTAATTAGAATTGACAGACTGGTTAATCCTTATCAATTGAAAGTATTTACTCTGCTTGTATCGTTCCTAAATATTATATAATAAAATGTATAATACAATCTTGAATTATTATAATACGAATACATTAAATAGGGGTTTTGTATATTCCCAATAAAGTTACAATTAATGCAAAATCGTTCTCGTATAATCACGTCGTGATGGTTAAAAATAATGTATCTTAGAAAGCATTTATAAAAATTCTACTTTGTTCCAGAAACTGATTTAAAGTCCGCGTAAACGGTGCGTATTATAAGCATTTGCTCTCGATTTTGTAAAGCACAAGTGACAGATATCTAACTGCTTTCAAACTAACGATAATTCGATAAAAAAGGGGTCTCCCAAAGCACATAGCCAGCCATGAAAAATTGCGTGAAGTATGGGCTGGTAGATGTAGGTTCAGTTAAAGGCCAACTTGCACACAGTTCCAAGCTTAACAGTTCGCTAAACAAAGGTCCTAAACCAAATTGTATTTAGTGAACTTTTATGCAGGTTGTGCTAGCGGACCTATAGTGAAAAAAAAAAGATTTCGACGAATTGAGAACTTCCTTTTTGAAGTCAGAAAGGACAGCCCTATGCCACCATCATATTGAATATTAAGCAAGTCAACCCAATAACG
Source organism: Thalpophila matura (assembly GCA_948465475.1). Taxonomy (NCBI): domain Eukaryota; kingdom Metazoa; phylum Arthropoda; class Insecta; order Lepidoptera; family Noctuidae; genus Thalpophila; species Thalpophila matura. The sequence continues at coordinate 1,879,601 of OX419191.1, forward strand.
ACCACTGCAAACATGATCGTCCACTGTAGATTACCAAGAACACATTATCCAAAATACAGGGGGTACCTACACTAGTAAATTCGGAAGCATAAGCATAGCATAATCGGCCTATAATGTTCCCACTGCTGGGACACAGGCCCCCTCTCTGTGAGAGGGAGTGGGCCGTAGTCCACCACGCGGGCCCAGTGCGGGTTGGTGGACGTCACATGTCTTCGAATTTTTTTGGTTCTAATGACGGACATGCCGGTTTCCTCACGATGTTTTCCTTCACCGTTAAAGCAAGTGATAATTAATTTCTAGTACGCACATGACTTCGAAAAGTCAGCGGTGCGTGCCTCGGGATCGAACTCGAACCATTCGCCGTGGGAGGCACATGGTTAATCCACTAGGCTATCACTGCACTGTAAATTCGGAAGATTGCCGAAAAAAAACCGATTGTGTTTATTCCCCCAATAATGTAACTTTGTAACATACCTACAATGATTACGAAAGCTCTTGATTTAATCATTTAGAACGTACGACGTGTTCATTTTATCGACATGCAAGTCAATCGTTTTAAATTCAATTAGTATTTTTATATAATTGAATAACATTGCAATCTAAACCGAACAGGTTATTGCTACATCGCTTTAAAGCCGTACATAAGGTACGCTGGCGAAAAGTAACGATTATAATAGAAATAAAATACAACACGTCTTGATACTGTTAATCTTTAATACACTTTTATCACAGTGTAACTACCGACTCCATACAGTGGTCCATTGTCTTTTACACTGATCTTCAGATAAGCCATCATTTATGAAATATTCATTCATATTGAATGTCATTTGTCTCGAGCTGCCGAAGTGCAGTTCGGGACTTAAGCTCCGCCCATTTTACCTCAAACGCCTTCACAATTGATCTGCGAAATTGTTCGCGATAACCGACTGTATGGAGCTATAGGTAGATTGCAATAACTATAATCGATATAATCATACAACATACCTATAAACTCGTGTCCTTGTATATAGTTTGTATACATACGTAATGTATGTTAGGTCTAAAGTTTTGTAGCTTCTAGTTATATGTTAGTGCCAATGAGGCAAGGTTTAGGCTGCGGCCGCACTAATACGGCGACAGCGACGCGACGGCGACGGCGGTGAAAACAAACTCATATAAACATAATGTCGGTGGCCGCACCGCAGTAACGACAAGTGACATTTATTTGTTCACGAAATCGCCGTCGCGTCGCAATCGCCGTACCGGTGCGGCCGCGGCCTTATGATGATTTATTTAAAGGTAATCCCACTACTTTTAGATGAGCAAATATCATAGAAGTTGAAATGTAGCTATTTAGGGTTTTAACTAATCGGCACTGAATAGCGGGAATCCCCCTTAATTTTTTATTAATAAATTATCCACAGTTTTTATGTTAATTTTTCTACCTATTCTTATGAAATATCTATCAAATTAAGCAAAAGCTTTAAATGGAAATGGAGATACATTTTTAGCATAAATGTTCTTATAGAAAATAATAATAATTCGAGGGGTGAAATGCTATTTGATTTAAGCGACATTGATTCTGAATCATATGTTAATTATAATTTAAGATTCAGTATCATTTTCGCCCAAAATGGCGCATAAAACAATTAGCCTTTCACCCCCCGATTATGGATACTAGATACTAAGGCCAACTGTACCTGGCTCTCTGTACCAACAAGTACGTCTTAGCACAAGTACCTATAGTTGGTATTTCAGCCTGGCTATCTAGTATATTGTCTGCCTCGATATTTAGTAAATCATTTTGAATTTAACAGCGTTATAAATTATAAATCAACTTGCAATTATGTACGAGTGGCCGTGTTAGAACTCCAGTACACTTAAAATCTATCTAGGCAGTTTAGCTTATCAGAGCTACCAGCTAAATATCAAGATTCTAGACTAAACTTTAGTCTAGAAGTACGTTTATTTCTCCTACTTTAATCACTAAATAATTTTTCCCATGATATTATTTCAAGTGTATTGGGAGTTCTATGTGAAATCATTTGTATTTATTTATTGGTTGTGAGTTTAGGACGCTGTGTGAACAGATATTGTATTTGTTAAGGCCTTTTATGTATAATTTCGTTTGGTAGGCATATTGAACAAAACTGGAAATTCCAAATATTGAAGAATTTCAGAAGATAAGCCTATACATTTTTTGGACGAAGCATAATAATTTTTATAAGTAGGTAGGTACTTCATTTGCTCCAAAATAAGTCCATTTCCTATAACAAAAGGACTCGTTTTAGATCAAATAAAATTACTAAGAAAAGTATTTCAATTTGTCTACTAAACATTGAAGTTAGAACTTCATGATTGCTGGCGACGAAACCACATTAATAATGAATTAATGATGTATTATGGGGGAAAAATATCACAAGTCCAAACATTATTTTTAATCAATAATGGTTAAATAGGCAAGCCAAGTTAGTGATTAGCTTTGATTAAAATGCAATATACAGATAACTCGCTGATCCAATGGTAAAATGCCCTTTGACTTTAACAATAAACCATATGTTTAGGAACGTACAGAGTATTTGTACCGCAATTTCCATGCACAAATCATCATTATTAATTTAGTTAACAATTTTCACTACCTTAAAATAAGGTACCATGTCGTCGCCCAGCTACATCGCAGTTAGTATAAGCAGTCAATGTTAATTAGCTGTTAAGGCGTTTGTTTTAAGGTGACTTTTCGTTTAACTCTTAAATATAAGTAGGGTGTCATTTTCGTTTCTTAATTTACCTGAGTACAATAACTTAGAAACTTAGTATTTTTCGTTCGTGTAAATACTCTTGTGTAAGATGCGTAATCTGATAGTGAATAAAATAAAAATGATTTCAAAATAGTGTGTTTTATTATAGACTTATTTTATTTTTATATCCTATGATTAAGATTATAATAATCAAACTCAAGCACAGGCAAAATATGAGTCTTACTAACAATAAACATTTTTCTTAGTTTATTTTTTTCTTATCCCTTTGATGTGATTTCAAAATTACAAATACAGCTATCGATTTTAAGAAACAATCGCGAAAACTATTTTGATTTACAAATCACATAACTTATCCTAAAAATACAATTCCGATGAATATCACGGAATGCGACTAGTGGTTCGAGACAACTGTTTTTATCTTTACACAGATTGATAACAAAGGTGCGGTTAAACTCAGCCCCGGATCTTGAATTATTTCGAGGCAGGGCAAAAATTTAAAAATGCCGCCCCCGCCCGACAATTTTTCCAAATATTTTTCTTATCATCATCATTTCAGCCATAACACGCCCACTGATGCTAATGGACATAGGTCTCCCCCAAAGAACGCTACAACGACCGGTCAACGCTGCTATTTGCGATTACTACGCTTGGTAGACGAATACATCGTTTACTAAGCTTGTTAGGGACCTATCTAAGGACTATAAAGTAAAAGCAGCGGACTGTAAAACTGACTATAATGTTATCCAAATAGGTACAATATTGAGTGAACGTTTGTATGCGCGCGCGTGCCGTGGATGGAGCTCGGTAGCGAAGTGGTGGCTCCTTGGACCCGCGTCCCGCGCGCCCGCGCCGTTCGCCGCCTCCCGCCGTCGCCTGCCGCCAGCCGAAGATAGTCGAAGGCGCCCGAACATCTTCCCCGGGTTGAAGTATTCAAGTAAGAGGAAGTGGGCAGATGTTGTTATAGGCCCGCACCATCGTCCCCTTCTTCGTCTTCAGCTCGACCACTCTTGTGGCCCCGTCGCTCCCAGGGAAGACCTTGGTGACTCGTCCCAATGGCCACACCAGTGGCGGTTGTCCCTTCTCCTTGATGAGAACGAGTGTTCCCACAGATAATTGCCCTGTTGAAGTCGGCCATTTGGTTTTTTGCTGGAGCAGAGAAACATATTCGATATGAAACCGATTCCAAAAATGTTGTTTAACATGCTCCAATCTGTGGTAGCGCTCCAGTCGTCCGATGGTGATATCAGTCACCTGTGGATGTGGAACAGACATCAGTGGTCGCCCAATTATAAAATGTGAAGGAGTTAAGGCAGAAAAGTCTAAAGGGTCAGAGGAAAGAGGGGTAAGAGGACGAGAATTTAAGACCGCCTCTATCTGAGTCAAACACGTGACCATTTTAAGTGATGCTTAGTGGAGCGGACGGCAGCTTCAGCAATGCCGTTGAAGTGAGGCGAGTATGGAAGAGCGAAAGCAAATTCGATGCTTTGTTGAGCAACTTCGAAAACAAGATTGGAATCTTGTGAGAATTTACTCAGCTCATTACAAGTCTACAAAATTAGTCTCGTTGTCAGACAAGATACTTTCGGGCTTGCCACGACGAGCCACAAAACGGTTTAACGCTGCTATATAGGCTTTGTCAGATCTGTAACAAGCTCGATATGAACAGCTTTAACAGCAAGGCAAACAAAATACATAGTACGCCTTTATAAGCCTACACCCTCGCCCTTTGCGGTCAGCTATCAATACTGGCCCGGCATAGTCAACGCTGCACTTTAAAAATGGATACTGGATACTGCAAACGTGTCCTTGAAGAGGGCAATTGACCCATAGTGGATTGCACAATTTGAGATCTATATTTAAACATTTTATACCTTTTTTTTACCGTTGACTTCGAAAGATTTCTGCCGCCAAGAGGCCAATACATTTGCCGTATATTTGCTAACAGCAGCTGAGGGCTAGCATGTAAGAAATCGTGATGATATTTATAAAAAAAAAACAATCTTAAGTTCTCGATTAGACAGGAAGATGGGAACGATTATATTTATGTTTCAAATTGTAAATGAATCTTAGTATATAGGCAATAACTCTCTGTAAACGATTGAAATTAGAATAATTATGAATTAATGATTTATTATTGTGTAACTTATGATTTGAATTTAAATTATATTGTGTAAATGATTCATTTTAATTATGTACGTGTGATCATTGAAGTGTGATAATACTACTTCAGGTAGATCCTGTTTCACTTTCTCATTGGGCATTTTGGGCCAGTACATTTCGTCTTTTAACAAAAATTAAGGACCTGACCACCATAAAGAACACTCGCTGATAAGGTCAGCCTTCAGCCCGCGAGAAACAAGATCCGCCGGATTATTCCTAGACGGCACGTAGCCCCACGTATGACCTGTAGTGCTTTTCTGCATTTCACCTATGCGATTACGTACAAATAAATGGTCTTAATATATTTGGTGTCATAGAGAGCCACCTTAACACTATTGTCGAATCGCACTAAAATCGGCATCTACTCACAGGTTTGGTGAAGAAATTCAGCACACTAGTACACAATCTTGTTCCCAACAAAGCTTTATATAACTCAAGCCTATATAATAACTATCCTTGAAAGCAGGATCACGTTGGAAGCGACGCTCCAATGATAGAAAACCGCATTTAGCCATTTCATTAGACTCCCCTAATATACTGGGAATATAATTCCTTCTTTAGAGGCACCGTAACAACAAAACGAGCAGTAGAATTTTGAACCTGGAACCTGGCTCCCAAATTCTATTTAAGGTATTATTCAATTCTATTGAAGTATTACAAAAATGTGACTGTATATTCGTAGATGGATGTATTTGAGGAGCCACAGGGCCTGTTACAATCCACCCGAACTTAGTCTCATGTAATTTGGGCTGATTTTTGCCTAGGGTAATAGATGCACGACCTAGGACATTCCAAAATACGTCAGCACCAACAAGAATGTCAACTTCAGACGGAACATTAAAGAAAGGATCGGCTAATTGTAAATTCATAGGTATCGGCATGTTACGTATATCGATCAAAGTAGACGGTAAAATCTTTGTTATCGTTGGCAATATAAAACAATTTACATTTGTCTTATAGCTACCGCTGCATGATTCGATAGTTAAGTTGCAAGACTGTGTACTAGATGTAGTCTGACTATTAATACCTGTTACCGTGGAACTCGTGCTACGTCGAGGCAATCCCAGCTTACCGCTAAGTGTCTGCGTAATAAAGTTGGCTGTGCTACCATTATCGAGCAGGATCCTGGCTTCCACCTTGTTACCTCGGTTGTCCACCACTTTCACCAACGCTGTGGAAAGTAAAACATTGGGAGTAGTATGCTGTAAAGAAGTGTTACTAGATAAGGCGACATTTTCTGGAGTGCAGGTATTTGAAGAGGCACCTCCAGAAGTGTCACTGGATAAGACAACACTACTAGGCATAGGATCTTGGAAGTGGGTTGGCTTAGGATCCTCAACATGTAAAAGAGTATTATGTCTACCTTTACAATATTTACAACGCGCTAATCTACAGCGCTTAGTTAAATGTCCATAGCGCAAACAATTAAAGCAAACCTTAAACTCTTTCGCTTTCGATATTCTAGTTTCTACAGACAAACTACGAAATTCTTCACAAGTATACAAAAGATGTGATTTGTTACATAAAGGACATTTTAACTTATTTTTATCTATTATGCTGTGATTGTTAGTTACGATAAAACTTTTATGTTTATTTTCTACTTTATTGTTAATTTGTGTGTTATCTTTATTTTTATTAAATTCTAAAGTTTCTAATAAATCAGCCTTTTGACTTAAAAATAAACAAAATTGGGACAATGTAGGAGATTTTGATAAGGTATTACGATGTTCCTCCCAATCTCTACTGGTAATAGGATCTAATTTAACGGACATCATATAAATAATCAACGTATCCCAGTATTCCGTGGGCTCGTTCAATGTTTTGAGGGCTCTAATATTTTTATTAATGACGTCCACTAAGCGACGCAAAGAAATGCACGATTCCCTCGCAATATGGTCAACATTGAACAATGCCTTCACGTGATTATTCACTAAAAGTCTACTGTTATCAAAGCGATCACATAGTAACTTCCACGCCATTTGATAGTGATCACCTTTAAAATCAATATTTTTTATTACTTCTAAGGCATCGCCTTTAAGCGATGCGCGAAGGTAGTGGAACTTACTAATATCGTCTATGCAACTACTATTATGTATTAGTGACAAATAAGTGTCTCTAAATTCAAGCCAGTACTGATAACCACCATCAAAATTAGGCAAATCAATTTTAGGTAGGCGTATAAAGTTACGTTGTTGGAACGATTCACCTGTTTGCTTGTTCACCGAACCCGCTACAGACCCGTCATCACCGGCGCCGACACTGGCCAGCAAGCTGCGTGCCTGCGCTGCCAGTGAGTGGTACCGCTCCTCGAACTTGGCACGCTCCGCATACGCCTCATCGGGTTTGTCCGAAAGCACCTCGATTTCCAACTGTAAATCATCAAATTGATCGTATATAGCCTCAAATTTACTAAAACGGCCCTCCAACTCGATGCGCTGTAGATCGGAAAAGGTTTTGCAACTAAGAAGCACGTTAATATAATTGGCAAAATTCGTAAGCTTAGCTTTCGTAGCACTGCGCTTTTTAATTAATAAATCTACGGAAGCCATAGTGAAAACAAGAACAAAAAAAAAACAGTAATTAAAACTTTGCAAAAAGATGATGCAATTAGCCGTTGAGTTCAAAAGAAAACGGTTATGAGGAAGCGCGTGACCTTGGCCTCATTAGACACGACGATCAGCTGTTGTAAGCAAGTAGGTACCTATGCGCACGGCTGATGCGAGTTGCTAACGGTAAATGGCTAGTAGATAGATAATAAGCTGTGCGTAAGCGCAATACAAGAGATAAGATGGCTAAATTAAGGCATTTAACATGAATTGACTCAAATATAGAAGAGGTGAAACAGAAAATAAAATGAATTTATCGAAAGATAACACGAAAAATGTTTGAAAAGGATATAGAAGGGAAATAATTGGAACAAACTCACAAAACGTCCTTATCCTTATCCACAAGACAAACTGATTTAAATCCCTCGAAGCGATGACTCGGCGTGATTCGACTAATCCAGTCGATGTAGTGCACCAAAGTCGTATTCGAAGACTTCGAAGATATATGTACACGCAGTCCTTTGTCTCGCTATTGAACGGCGACTTCGAAAAAAATCCGTTGCTCCGATGACACGGCGATTTGAAGTTCACGACGAGTACAAAGTTCACCAACGTCGTTTCGTACTGCCAATAGTCGACGATCTTGATGCTTCCAAAACGCGACTTTGAAGAGGCTCGAATGGCCAAACTGTTAGGGACCTATCTAAGGACTATAAAGTAAAAGCAGCGGACTGTAAAACTGACTATAATGTTATCCAAATAGGTACAATATTGAGTGAACGTTTGTATGCGCGCGCGTGCCGTGGATGGAGCTCGGTAGCGAAGTGGTGGCTCCTTGGACCCGCGTCCCGCGCGCCCGCGCCGTTCGCCGCCTCCCGCCGTCGCCTGCCGCCAGCCGAAGATAGTCGAAGGCGCCCGAACAAAGCTTGAATTTGCCGCCCGGGGCACGGGCTCTGGCTTGTTAGCCAGGGCCCGTGCCCCGGGCGGCAAATTCAGTGGGCGGCCCCCCCCCTATATCCGGGGCTGGTTAAACGGGCTAGTTTTTCGTCAATTTCTTGCAATAGGATGTTGAATATATTTTTTTTATTGTGAATCTGGAAACTATTTAAAAAAAGATAACACCAAAAAAACCGATGAAACATCTACAAAATTGGCAAAGTTATAAGCGTTTTAAAATGGTTTGCCAGACACGGACGGCATGCATGATAAGTGACGTAACACCACTTATGTCCGCTTCGCGCGACAAAGACGGAGCGATACTCCCTCCAAAAACTTTAAAAGCGTCTATGTTTTCCATTTTGTGATAAATTATTATTTTTTTTACTTTTTTGTTATTCCTATTCCTTCTTTGGAATAAAATCATTTAATTGTACTTTTTTAATAGTAGTCCACTAGGTACCCGTATTGTATAGCCGTGAGTTGAGACCTATATCGTGCAACTCAGTAGAATAATATCCGCAATCTTTCAGATAGCCCGGCGATATTTCAATGAAATTAAATTATGGACATCACAATAAACGTAACACTAGTCTGCTTTCATAATATCTAACTTGGTCTTGAAGCTGTTGCGTCGCTTAGCTGCGCCCGCGCCGACGTCGGGTGACTTCCTCTTGCCGGGCTCGTCGCCGGTGGCCTCGATCATTATGTCCTGCGTCGGTATTTCCAGCAGCAGGTTGTCGAAACTGCTGCTATTTCTACCCAGCTCTTGTTTGTCATCTGCAGACAATATTACCGTATCTTATCCACTGTTGTCATCTCAGATCATAGAAAAAAGGAGATGAATGCTATCATAGCAAATTATGATCCATTTCAATAGAACTTGTAAACTATGTAAACAAACGTTCTATACAAATTCATCAAATTTTGACAGTTTGCCATACTGATATTGTTTACAAAGTTAACAAGTTAACAACTATTGAAATGGACCATAGTTTTCGAGTTTTGCGACACAATTACAAGCGCTCATTAGATCTCCCACACATTAAAAATTCTGCGCACCCTCAATCTAACACTGTTATTCGTCACTCATCACTAGCACTAAACTATATCATCGATCGTTCGGTCCGTCGCCAGCATGTACGTTTTAATTATGGTCAATGTGACCAAACTAGCGTCAAGCTCAATAGCGGCTTGGCACATCTCCCTTGTTTCTATGATCTGAGGGTGTCATCGTCGTTTTGCTTTATGTAACCTAATTTGCAGTAGATCCAGGAGTGCTAGGTGGCTGAAAATATTGAGGATACGTTAGGCTCGCATACCACACCAAAATTAATGTTTTTATAATAATGTTGTTTACGAACTAAACTAGTTTAGTCTTGTTATGTCATTTTCTAATAAAAAACATGAGAGAGGGATGGCAGATATTTAATCCTGTCAAATTAGTCCACTTGAATAGTTTTAATGTCAATTTAGTCGAAATCGCAAAAGGTCATGACTATTTTCCCGTAAATGACAAGGGTGTAGACTAATTTGACAGTTCTAAATATGTTCTGTCCTTTTTCAATTATATTTGTAGGAAAGAGATATAGTGTGTGTGATTTAAATTAGTTTAGTGCGATGTTCAACAGAATCAGCACCATTGTGTGCAAACCTTTATGTGGGTAATACGACGTTACTCTTGTTCCTGTTAGGTGGGTGTTCCAATGAACTGTCCATACATTTTGTTTAAGTTAAATTTTCTAAACACGGGTTTTGTTTAATATGAATCATTGTATATAATATTATTTTTTTTCTTTCACGCAAAAACTACTGAACGGATTTTGATGAAACTTTACAGTAATATAGCTTATACATCAGAATAACACATAGGTTACTTTTTATCCCAAAAAACGCGGGCGAAGCCGCGGGCAGAAGCTAGTAATTAAATATGCTCGTGTAAGGGTAAGTTAATATCAATAATGGTGTTCGAACTCAGGACCTCTCGCTTGCGAGTCTGATATCTTAACCATTGGACTATTTATATTTAAGAAAAATATATAAATTTAGTGAGGGAGGATGAAAAAAAAAATAATTTAGGAAAATGTTTGAAAGAAAAATCGTTTAATGAAGCACACATAAAACAGAGATACAATCACAAATTAAATTATCGCTTTGTTGTCGTCTAAAGAAATTAAAAAGGAAATAAGAATTAATAAAAGGACTTAAAAAGAGCGTAGGTTGGTAGCGTAAGATTTAACTAGGTAACGACAAATCCCTGTTTACCATAGAAACATATTACTCAAAAATGACACTAAATACCTACTACTTATCAAAAAATATAATACTATTTGCATCACGCCTACTTATCTATTTTACGAATAGTTAATCATTACTGACGTTTGTTATTCACTAATAACAGCCAAGATGTTTTCTTGAAGGTGTAAAAAGCGTAAATACAAAACTTTGAAAATGGCGCTTTGCCGACACGGATGCGTCACGGTGTCGCATGAACTACACAACTAATCCGTATAAAACGTTCCCTCATTAGTTATACGTGGCACTAGCTCTACTAATCGTCATCCGCCTAGCCTTTTCCCAAACATGATTGGGGTCGGCTTCCAGTCTTAACTGGTTGCGGCTGAATATCGATATTTTACATGGAGCGACTGCCATCTGACCTCCACAACCCAATTATTGGGGAATACCGGTATTCGAATGTTAGACCAGCTGTCAGACTTTTGGGCTCCGTGCCTTCCGTGACTTTTGGGCTCCGGGCGGACTACCCGTAACGACTGTCAAAGATATTCCTATGACAACCGGGCCCGACTGCTTAACGTGCTCTCCGAGGCACGGAGGGGTCTCGATGTGTTAAGAACGGTCACCCATCCAAGGACTGACCGCGGCAAGCGCAGCTTAACCTCGCAGATCGATCGATCAGCGCGGCTATCATTTAGCCACGAGCCCCTCGACTACGACGCACTAGATTTAGCTAATAGCCCTAGCTAAATCATCCCTTAATCTACTTCACTGCGTATAAAACACCAATAAGAATCCAAAATACTATCTGGTAACTTCTAAAACACCTATCTGCCGGCCTAGCATGACCACGATAGAAACGGGTTTTGTCTACATAGAAATAGACAAAGTGCCAGATTGTAGAAACATTTCTACCGTTTCATTCATAAAACGTAGAAATGTTTCTACAATCTGTCACTTTGTCTATTTCTATGTAGACAAAACCCGTTTCTATCGTGGTCATGGTAGGCCGGCTGGTAACGTTTTGGTAACAATAATGTGTTTCTAACCGAGTCCTTGTTGCTTCATCAGTTGTTTCTGTCTGAACTCCTCTTGCGCTAGTCTCTGGCGCCGCTTTCGCTCCGCTCTCGCCTCTTCCTCGCTGAGCCCGTCCAGTGCGTTCTTTGGCTCCTCAACAACCATTGGTTCATTCTCCGTTGTTTTTGCCAGCTGTATGGGGTCGTAAAGAGGGTAACATTATAAAAATAATAGGGAAATTAACAAAAACAAGAGAACCAGAAAAAATACCATAAGAAATCTCAGATTCTATGTCTGCATGTGTTTGAGAAAATAATATTTAAGTCTATGGTCATTAAAAAAAATGTGGAATCTTTTTAAATGTTTACCAAAAAACTAATTCTGATTTCAAGTGAAAATTGTCCACTGAGAAGATGTTACTAAAATTAATAATAGTTTATAAGCAAAGCTAACAGGTAAACAACACAACGAAACTATCAATCAAACATTACATAAATTCAAACAATTTTATTTCAATAAAAACAGTAATTACCATGTATAACTACATAGTAAAACTACATACATATATCTATGTACATTCGCAATTCCATCCATTTATATCTAAGTCCTAACTATGTAACACGGTCAAAACCCATTTCTTAATGTAATCTTATGAGGTAAACATTTAGGGCCTTACTACAATAAAGATATACATCCGTTGAACAAGAATGATACCAAAAATAATACGCAGTTGTTTAAGACCGTTAGTGCTAAAACAAGTGCGTATTACTTTTGGTAGCATTCGTGTTGAACGTGTTTATCTTTTTGTGGTACGGCCCTTAGGGCCTTACTACAAAAAAGATAAACATCTGTTGAACAAGAATGATACCAAAAATAATACACAGTTGTTTTAGACCAGTTAGTGCTAAAACAAATGTGTATTATTTTTGGTATCATTCTTGTTCAACAGATATTTTTCTTTTTTGTAGATACGACGTATAAAATTCTAATCTAATGTTAAAAACGCCAGGTAGAATTTGACATGTAGTACACAAATCCATTCGTTTAAAATCTAGTAAAACCATCACACAAATATATGATAATAACTTGATGCAAATCACGAGCCGTCATGTCGTGTATTTACTTTGATATAAGGTTTACATTACAATGATTGGTGCGCGCTCGTGTTTAATGCAACAACTCTTAGGTATACGAGTAAATCGAGTATGAATGCTATTCTCGAAAGAACACTAGATCAAGTTAAAAGCAGACATTCAAACCACTCAGGGACACACACTTCTAACAACGAAGTGGTCAAGAGTGACGTCCGACCGTCGACAACACTTACAACTACATACAACGAGGAAAAAGTACATAAAAAATAGTTCACCATTTTGAGATTTCAAACTTACCAATATGCCTAACGTAGCTATAATACATTTACTATTCTCAAAACTACTAATACTCGTATGAGCAGGTGTGGCAAAATATATCCACAAGTGTATAAGAATAACTCGCTGATAAAACACTAATGGCTAGGGAGCCGGTGGCTAGGGGCTAGGTGCGGCGCGGGGCTAGGGGCGGCGCGGGGCTGGGGGCGGCGCGGGGCTAGGGGCGGCGCGGGGCTGGGGGCGGCGCGGGGCTAGGGGCGGCGCGGGGCTGGGGGCGGCGCGGGGCTGGGGGCGGCTCGGCGGCTAGGCCTTGTCGGGCGCGGCTGAGGATGCCGCGCTCGCGTCCTCGGGGAACTGCTTCTCCACCTGCTCCGCCACCCACTTCTTGACCTTCTGCTCGGTCCAGAAGCCGTCGTAGAAGATGGTGGGCTTGATCCAGCAGGCCTGCGCGGGTGGCGGCGGCGCGAAGCCGTCGTCGGGGCGGCACGGGCCGCGCCCGTTCACCACCAGGTTCTTGGGCGGCAGGTTGAAGTTGAGGTTGAGGTTGCCGGGCCGCTCGCACGGCTCGTACGCCAGGTGCCAGCCGCCGCCGGCGCCCGGGTACTCGTAGTAGCCGGGCAGCGCGGGCGGCGGGCCGCGCGCGCCGTACAGCGGCTGCCCCACGTAGCCGCCCACCACCGGCTGCAGCACGAAACTTACGTTGGAGGCGGGCCGCGCGGGCGGCGGCCCGGCGGCGCAAGGCGGCCCGGTGGCGCCCGGCGGCCCGGCGGCGCCCGGCGGCCGGCCCGGCGGCGCGCGGTTGGCGGGCGGCAGGACGGGCGCGCCGGCGAGCAGGCGCGCGGCCGCGGCGGCGTTCTTGACGGCCGGCGGCGCGGGCGGCGCGGCCGGCGCGGGCGAGGCCGCCGGCGGCGCGAGCGGCGAGCGCGCGATGTGGGCGCTGTCGCCGGCCTCCTTGCGTCCCAGTTGCAGCATCACGTTCTTGGGCTCGGCGAGCTTGTTGGCGAGGTTCTGGTTGTTCTCCGGGAGCGGCTCGGCGTTGGCGGGCGCGTCAGTGCGGTGCGCCTCCAGCAGCTCGGTGAGCTCGGTGGCCACGCTGCCGCCGAAGCTCAACAAAGTCTCGCGCAGTGCATTCGTCACCGAACACTGTAATTATGACAAGAATAGAATTATTAGCCACTATTAAAACAAACACCAAAAAATATGTTCTCAATAATAAAAATATCAAGGTAAAAAATACTGTCTCGAGACCATTGCGGCAGGCAGCACAGCAACAATATAGCACTAGTACATCTACGTAAACTTAGGATTGTACTAGTCATGGTGCCCTAATATAGGTACTTTCTGATTCCAACTTATACATACCTTTCTGGACTTATAAATGGCGAATCCCTTGGAATTGGCAGTTGAGGTGGCATATCCAATGTTCTCCCGGTGTATGTCAAAGCTCTTCACTGTTACGGAGACGAACGCCACCACTCCGGCACAGTACCTGCCATTTGTGAAGTCTACGAAATCTAGAACAAATACTTGAAGATTGACAAACCTGAAGATAACTGGGAAATAGACAAGATCAAATTATTATTAGATTATTGTACTTCATTTTCCCAGATTGAGCAGCTTGTGACTTTGTCTATGTGAAAATGGATTAAAAGCAGCCAGATGTGTCATCAGGTACCAGGCTACCTCTCTGTCAAATTTCATCCAAATCCATCTAGCTGTGTCAGGGTAAAAGAGTAACCACACACACAAACTTTCGTATTTATAATATTATAGTGATTTTAATATCCTTTAGTTTGACGTGTTCAGATTATGAAAACTTAAATAAACCAAATGAATTATGTTATAATTTTGTTAAAATGTCCCCTTACCTAGCTCCTGTTTGCTGACAGCCCAGCTCCAGTTGTTGAAGCCCCACTGTGAGTGACCAAAGTTGATCAGCTGCTGCCGCCGCTGCTGTTGGTCACTGTCATCATCACACAGCGGCGGTTCCGACATTACTGTGCAGTCAGGCTGCGGAAAATAACATAATTATGGTCGGCTGCAGAAAGATAATTAAATTTAAAGGAGACATTAACCATACAGTTTCTATTGTTAAAGTCTCCTTTAAAACTCAATGACCTTTTCTGCAACTCAGAGATAGTCTCACAAACGTAGTGACTACCAACGGACCAAATGGCATAAAACTTACTAGAGCTAAAGTAGAACTGGATAGCTAACAATGAGCACGCTACAACCCTTAGGAGCCAAGCAAAAAGAAAAAGTCACAAAACACAGTAAGCGAACATGAAGTGCAGGGGGTAAATAATCAGTTTTTCTTTTTATTAAATGGTGTGTGAAATCGCAGGAAACAGCTAGTTTGATTATCAAAATTAGACAGATGAGGCTGAAAGGGAATAAATTTGCCTACTATGTAGTAATCTGTAAAGCAAATCTGCTGATAGTTCCTGAACACATTGGAAGATAATAAATATATCCTGGTCTGCCACACAACCAATGACTATTTTTTTTTACTATGGCATGACTATGAGCTATTCTCCGAAAACTGTTACATTATTTTTTTCTGCTGCTTCATACTGTATGTCTACAACTGATGAGGTTAGAGGTATTATTATCGACATTTAGGCTAATATTAGATGAGCTGTGCGAAGCTAAGGCGCAAGGAACATAATACTCTCTGACGAGAGCTAAGGCGGGCCCGCTAGTGTTTATTAAACTGAACTTTATTTTTGTTTACAAACATCACATTGTTGTAACTATCTCGGTGTAATTCACCAAAGCGCGCTCTGTTTAGATAGCCTAAACAACCATTTGTACTGCATAAATAACAATATTGCTTAGTGAGTAGATTTATTGCACTTTCTAGCAACTGTGTACGTAAAGAGCGGGTCAATTACCTACCATTTTAATGCTGCAGTTAGCGACGGGGAATCCAGGTTTTCTTTGCATCTTAAAATAAGCCTGCGCGCAATACAATCAAGATGCCATGTAATTTCATAAGTTAGGTACTTGTTTATTTGTGGTACTTGTTAAATCTGTAAATAATTCTATAAAACACAACGTTGCTCACAATTTATTTGGTATTTTTTAATTCACAAAACAAGTATTGACATTTTGCGCGGAACTTCAGGAACTTCTCTGTTTTGTTTTTTTATCATCCAAATTCCAAAGACAAGCAAGGCAAAGGCAAGAAGCAAGAAGCAATTGAGGCAACATATTTTTTTTTAAATAGATGTGTATTCATAGACATAGGATCTATAGACCGTCTATGGTGTATAGAAGATGGCAACACAGACAGCGTCTTATCATTTTGACATTGACATTTTGAATATCCGGCAACATCCGGCGAGTGCATTATCAGGGACTTCACGCATGTTTTTTTATTCAAACGTAGGATTTTCATAAATTACGAAATATTGTAATCGTAGGAAGGCGAGGTCTGCTGATGAACAAAATGTCAGAATTTATGGAAATCGATGGGAGTATTTTAGAAGGGGTAAATATCCTATTCAATTATTTATGATTGGTGTTTGATGTTGACATAAAATGTGAATAAAAAATAATAAAATCATTTACAGGGCGGTCAAATACTTCGTACCGCGATTTCTCTGAGTGCTATATTGGGGATACCAGTGAGGGTGACAAGAATACGAATGAAGCGTAGCAAGCCGGGCTTAGCGGCGCAACACCTCATAGGTAGGTAAACTTACAATAATAATTATCTAAATCTAAAAGAAAATCTGGCTGGGCGTATCCCCGCTAAAAGTAAAAATATATATTTTGGTGCTTATATTTATTCTGAAGAACTGCTGGTCAGAGAGTCGCCTTGCTCGTTGTTGGCATGTTAAACTTTGCCAGCAATAACCCACTTACTGCTGAGCTATCCCTTTGTTATTGTTATTTATTCAGAGAGTTGCTTTAGGTTGTGCAATTTCTACCTAAAGTTATTCCTGCTGAAACCTATTAGCAAGGCATCCAGAAATCATTTTCGGGATCTGGATCCGCCACTGAATAGATGTTATGTGTTCCTGATTGTGAGAGCATGGGTGGTAAAATCCAAATAAGTTAATGTAGCATCTCACTGGTTGTTATATTTGAGGTATAGCTGTTGTTAGTTGTTACACATAAAGTGGTTGTCTGGCTGTGCCATCGCAACATCTCACTGGTTGCCATCTATGGCATAATATGGCATAATAATAGCAGTTGTTATAACTATAGTTGGGTTTCTGGCTGTGCCATCACTCTTTAAAAATATATTCTTTCAGAGGCAGATCCAAAGGCTAGGGGTTGAAGTCCCCCTTAAATCTTAAGTGGTCATAGATGTCAGAGTGATATAGTATTTTTATTTCAAACCCTTCCCTCCCCCCTCTCCAAAGTACCTAACATTTGTTTGTACCGCCCCTCCAAATAATTTTTGGATCTGCCACTACATCTACTGCTCTGTGGTAGAAATTGGTGTGAATGGTGTGATGGTAGTACTTCTTACAAAAAAAAGAGTTAATGCTACCTACTCTATGAAATCATTATCTGTTGGATTCATTAGTGGCCACAACTCTCTTGTTTCATATTGCCCTACTGAACCTCTACATTGGCAAAATCATTGGCTGGTTCCACAGTGGCATCAGACGTAAGCGCGCGGGCAACCAGCGCGGCTCCTAAGCCGTACGATCGTACGCGTTTCACTATGAAACGGTACAAGACACATCTATCTCGTGCCCTTTCCCACCCGCCGTAAGCGCGACTATGAAATCACTCCTTGATTAGAGATGAATGCATTGCATTTAATTAGAACTGGAACTTCGAACCTTTGTCGTGGGGGAGGCACATGGTTATACCACTGGGTGGGTTATTACTGAACTACCACACATAATAGTAGTCAATACTGAATATAATACTAGCTGACCTCTCCGGCTTCGCACGGATCACGCGAAATGCACTCATATGAAGCAATCTCACAAATTATATTAAATCACTCTGTCGCGTGTTGGTTACATCGTGTTATCTCTGAAACTATACCTCAAAATAAGATACTGTAAACTGCAAAAACCATCTCCATTAAATACTTATCACGCAGGCATTAAGCTAGTAGCAGACATGTGTGGCGCTAAACTGAGGGGTGACAACATCGGCTCCACTGAGATCCAGTTCATACCGGGGAAGAGGATCAAGCGAGGGCACTATGTGGCGGACACGCGCACTGCTGGGTGAGATGCCACGTATTCTGTATTAAAGGTTATTTTGCTTTTCTTATTTATTTTGCTGAATATTGTGTTCGAGGTAAAGTGGCTGAGAGATCAGCTGTCGACGTGTCGCAGGTTCGAATTACGCACGGACAAATACTTGTTTCGGGTCTGGCTGTTTGTGCCTGTGAGATTTTATTTGTACCCACGATAAAGGAGAAATTCCTAGTGTGAGGCAACTTAAAAAAAAAGACAGATTTCTTGTATGACGTATGCAACTTTACCAACTTTTTGTGTACAGAGACCGGCAAAAATTTCGAAAAATTGCGCAATACTCGATTTTTTACATTTTGATTCCTTGCCAGTGCCATAACTAGCTTTTTATGCGCCCAGTGCGAGCTTCGATAACAGAGCCCTTGAAAAATGTTCTAAATTGATAGTCAGCGCTCCTCTAGGGCTCACGCCCTGTGCCTGGGCCGCTAGCGACGCGCTAGTTACAGCACTGTACTTTGCAAGAAAGCGTACGTGCACAAATTTTCCTCTACGCCATTTTTGCTCAGTTTGCTGTAAGAGAGACATGTCAATACGTCTACCACGCCCATCAACATCTATGCAAAACATTTCCATTGTAATAGAGATTTTTGGTATTAAATGTATTTGTATGTGGGAGCCATCTATATTTATCTGTAATAGAATCAATATTATAGCGCTCTTGAGGACGCCCACTACTCACACACGCCCACCAATATCATTCGCAGTACAAAATATTCTTATAAAATTTTCCGTCCGATCAATCGGTAGGTATTATGCGTTTCATATAAAAGTTTCCTTTGGCGGTGTTGGAAGTTTTCTTTCAGCACCAATTCTCGTTCACCACTTCTTAGGCCGAGATAAATAGACGTTACTTAGCATGTGCTTTGGCTAAGCTATGTTCCCGTCTCTGTCTTGCTTGCAGGTTGCGCGACAGTGACAACGAAACTGCTTAGCCAAAGTACGTGCTAAGTAACGTCTATTTATCTCGGCCTTAGTGTCCTAGGCATTACTTTAATAAATAAAAAAACCGGGCAAGAGCGAGTCGGACCACGGATTGCCTGCACATCCGCCGGAATTCTCGCGCATTCGTCGGAATAAGAACTTTATTTACTGTAGAGACACTTCAATATTCTTTACCGCATTGTAGAATGCGCTCCGGTCGGTTAACTGTACGACCAGCTTTAAAATGTGCTAAAAGCTTAATTTTTCTTTTTTTAGCGGGTATTTCGATAACCTTACAACATTTTTATTTTTGAACTGAACTTTACCTTGAAATATTTTCCTGATGTTGTGTTTACTTTTGGGCAGTTCCATCAGCCTTCTCATGCAGATTGCCTTGCCTTGCGCGCTGCTGGCCGACGGACCGGTCACCATGGACCTGAAGGGGGGCACCAACGCCGAAATGGCGCCGCAGATCGAGTACATGACTGAAGTGTTCAGGAATGTACTGAAACTCTTTGGAGCTACCTTCGATATGAAAGTGCATAGACGAGGGTAAATATGATTACTTCTTAAGGCGACGGTAAATGGTAACGGCCGTAAATCTCAAGTTTTAAATCTCTTATTTCGCCGTCAAATAATGCAGGTTAGTTGTGCAATTTTTTATGTTAAACTAGAACATGTATTATATACATCAATCGTACCTGTGAATATTTAACTATTGTAGTAAAATACTTAATGAAATAAATTCATGAATTACTGTCTACCCAAAACATAAAAAAATAGTAAATTAAAAATTTAAAAAACCCGACTGCCAAAAAACAACTAAAAAGTTCAAAACAAGAGCACTTTTCAAGCAGTCTGATGCAGTTGGTGGCAATTATTTGTGTTAAATCTTAGATTTTATGCCACCAACTGCATCAGACTGCTTGAAAAGTGCTCTTGTTTTGAACTTTTTAGTTGTTTTTTGGCAGTCGGGTTTTTTAAATTTTTAATTTACTATTTTTATTTTTCACTTTTTAGTTTTTAATGTATGTTTTCGTAATCTTCTTTTCGAGCCCTTCATTTTGATACCCCACATGTCAATAAGTAAGAATTAGCGAGGATTATTGCTTTGTTAAACAACTTTAAATCGTTATATATCCTAAACTATTATTTAAAATGAAAAATGATAAAAGGAACCTAAAGATGATTTTAAAATGCCTATTCAACGACACCCCACTTGATATAGTTCATCAACTTTTTTTTTTTCATTTTGACAATATGGCGTCTGGTTGTCGCTGTGGTGAATTTTGATTACTGTTCTGTCTTTAGTGACACTCGCAAGGTTAAGACGAATCGATTGACGTAAGAATTATCAAAATCGGCCTACGCATTTGGTCTCTAGAACGCCACATAGAAACAAACATACATACATACATACATACATACATACATACATACATACATACATACATACATACATAGACTGATAAACACATTACCCTCCTTTGCGTCGCGCAGTCGGGTAAAAACGTAATTACTTTCAAATCGCTTAAGATATTTTCATGATTTGTTTTGTGTGAAAAGACTATGTTACTACCTATAATATTGCCTGTTACTTTTTTTTTATTTTATATTTTAGATACTAAAAAGTAATAATACGTCTAATTCGGCACAGCGCGCTCCTTGATAGGCGAGTCGTATTGCTCGGTGGACGTATGTCGCGTTGCTTGAGCTCAGCGCAGAACACTCAAGCTATACCACCCAAATCACTCAAGGCTGTTGGCAGTTAGCAGTTATCTAATATTATAAATACGAAAGAACCCTATTTACTCGAAATAGGGTTGTAAGGAAAAATAACGGATTTTGCCGCCTGGCTAATTCTAATACACGCCCAGCCGGCTCAGCATGACCAATTCTATCTCTATTCTACCAAAGAATAGACAAAGTTCTCTCTATCCAACTCGTTATCTTTACTGCCCGAGCACGCGGCGACCCACGCTTGGCATATCAGAGTTTTGTCTACTGTCTTCAGTAGACAGAAGAGAAGAAATGTTTTTATTATTTTTATTCTTATAAAAGCATTTCTTCTCTTCATTGTCATCATCTGCCTAGCCTTTTCCCAAATTATATTGGGGTCGGCATCCAGTCTAACTAGTTTTGGCTGAATATCCATATTTTACGTGGAGCGACTGCCATCTGACCTCCACGACCCAATTAATGGGTAATACCGGTATTCGAATGTTAGACCAGCTGTCAGACTTTTAGGGCTTCTGACTACCCGTAACGATTGTCAAAGATATTCCTATGACAACCGGGACCGACTGCTTAGCGTGCTCTCCGAGGCACGGAGGGGTCTCAATGTGTAAAGAACGGTCACCCATCCAAGGACTGACCGCGGCAAGCGCAGCTTAACCTCGCAGATCGATCGATCAGCGCGGCCGTCATTTAGCCACGAGCCCCTCTTCTTCTCTTCATTGTATTCATAAAAAGATAGAAATCTTTCTACAATCCGTCACTTTGTCTTCTGTAGACAAAACCCGTTTCTATGTGGTTTTGCTAAGCTGCAGTAAACAGTTGGTATTGTAAAATTGCATTGTGCCCAGAGAATAGAGATCAAAATCGCTTGAACAAACTGTAAAAGGGTTTGTTACGATGTTATTTCAAGTGATAATATTAACTTGAGGCTCGTTTCAGATACTACCCTAAAGGCGGTGGGTTCGTGACTGTGGACGTGACGCCGGTCCCCAAGATTGTGGGCACCAGGGTGATGGAGAGGGGCTTCGTCACCAAGATCTACGGGTGGAGCTTCGTGGCGGGGACGCTGCCTATGCGGGTATGTTGTACAATGTTATCTAGTGAATTTTAACCTTATGTCCGTGGTGTAAGACTTAAAATTGATGAGCCAGAAAACAGCCAATGTAGAGAAGGAATTTTAACATTGGGAATGTTAGTGCTACAATATAAAATAGCTGACCCGCCCCGGCTTCGCACGGGTAAAGTTTAGTTTACACAAATATTGTGGTTTTTTTTTAGTTTTTTTGCGCGGAACCCTATTATATTTCTTAAATAAAAGTTACTACAAGTCACTCCATCCGTTATAACATCTCATCTCATCAGCTATCTGTCAATGAAAGCCAGAACAATAAGACAGAGAATTTTTAAAAAAAATGTTTTTCTGTTATTGGTACCATGTCATGTTATATATAGTACCGTATATAAATTAATAGATTTATCTATCTATACTATTATAAAATTGTAAAAAAGCCGTGTCTGTACATTGAAGATATTCCAGAAATAATAGTCGGGATAGGGTATTGAGACGTAACCATGCCCGTAAATATATTTTTTTAAATTCTTGTCTGTTTGTCTGTTTGTGCGCGCGTCACGCAAAAAGTATACTGAACGGATTTTGATATGGTTTTCACAATTCGATAGCTTAGGGTCCAACTTAAAATATAAGCCACGTTTGAACTCTTGGTAGTACTAGCCACCCTACACTACGGAGGTCATTTAAACTGGTCATTTCATTGTAGTTCACGCAGACGGAGTCGCGGGCAAAAGTGTAGTATTTTATAAGTTTAAAAAAATAGTGCCAAATCGTTTAATTGATTATAGAATAAAATTTTAAAGAAGAAATCGTACTTCCATCAATTAAGGCGCTGATAACTGCCAACGGCCTTTAGTGATTTGGGTGGTATAGCTTACCATTTACCGTCGCCTTAACTCAGATATTTAAAAATAAACAACACACGTAACTTTCTAAAAAAAAACTTTACAGTTTGGATACCTTTTTATCAGAAAATAAATAAAAGGGTCTCTCAAGTAGAGAATACAATCCCGAGCATGTTTTTCAATCCCGGGATTACGGGATTTTTAAAGCGTAATCCCGGGATCCCGGGCCTATCCCGGGATTAGACTATGTGGTTTCTAATTGGGCTCAAATTAAAAAAAAACTTGAGTAATTAAAAAACTTTATAATGTCTTTGCACAACAGTCAACACAAATCACAATAATAATAAGAAAATAAAAAAGACAAAACAAAAAAATTATACTTTTGCAAGAAATTAAAAAGACAACATAAATATACTTAATACTATTTAGTATTTCGAAAATATAATCGCAGAAATATCAAAGCATCCAATGTTTGACTTCCAAGCCTGCTTCGTAGTTTATTGCCAACATAAGCGGCAGCTGAAAACGCTCGCTCAGGTTCAACGCTGGTTGGAGGAATAGACAATAGATACTTGTATGCTGTTTCTAAGTGATATCCACGAACTCCTCCATTTTCGAACAGACTCATTTCACGTCTAATACTATTTGCCAACCCCAATTCATTTTGTACTTGTACATCAGGATCTGGGGATTTCATACTCTTGTTAATTTCCAGCTGTAACTTTTCCTTTAATGTCAATTGGGGTTGGGAGGTTTCTGGCCTTAGCTCATCATCTATTTGTGATCCTGACCTTTCTTCTTCTTCTGTGTCATCTCGACTATTAAGTCTTTTAACAATACTCTTTATTTGCTTCCTCACTATAGCCTGTGTCGGAACTGGAAATAAGTCATGCCATTCCAAATCCGATAACAACTGATTTTCATCATTCATTCGTGGATTTTGTAAATAATTCAATACACCAGTTAAATTATCACTTCGTCGTTGCTTTATACGTTCCACTAAGGATGTTTTCATTTTTTTGGCAAGTGCTGAGTTTTTGCTAGACAGTTGTTTTATAAGAAATTTCAAAGCGGCATCAGCTGTGCATAAATTAGCATCTCGCCTACAGATTGCTTCTACTGTCAATTTAATTGGGGTCAGCACATCAACAATTTTATTTACCAATTCAAAATCAACATCTTCTAAACGAATTGGATGATTGAGATCTATAAGAGCTTTTTGAATGCATGCTTTTAAAAGATAAAATCGCTCCAGCATTGTTAAAAGACTATTCCATCTGGTTTTACAGTCCAAAAGAAGTGACAGCTCTTTTCCATGTTCAATTTTCACATATTTTTGAAGTACTGTTTCATTTTTTAATGGTGATCTTTTGAAATACACTACAACTTTGCGGATTTTCTTTATCAGCTCATTAATATTTTCATATTGTGTTAACTCTGGTACGTGTTCTGGCGCAAGATCATTTTGTGACATTACGATTAAACCTGATTCTGGACAGTCTAAGTCTTCTAAATCGTGTTCATCATCGCTGTCGTCCATATAATCAACAGTAACAGCTGGTTCATTCAGAGTATCATCTGAGGTAGGGCTATGTTGCAAATAATTATGTTTTTCATAAAGCACATCACAGACCGCCAAATTGATACCATGTGCGAGACACAGTTGATGTTCGGTGCAAACAAGCCGCCCCACCTTTATCATAACATTCGGTCCATCGGTTACAATAGCCACGATGTCAGTTTCCAGGGAAATATCAAATTCACTGAGACGCTCTTTCAATATACGAAGACAATTTTCAGCTGTCATACTTCCGTAAATAGGAACAAGTCCTAAGTTCCAAAATTTTTTATATGAATGAACGTTGACAGCCATGTATCGTTTATTGGAAGTTGAAGTCCACTCGTCGAAAGAAAGACTTAATCTTTCACCTGCACTTTTCAATTGTTTCAATTCTGCAATTACTTGCTTTTTGATTTTTTCACTGTAATTCATAACACGTTTTCGAACAGTGACGGCTGACTTTGGTAAATCCGGGTATTTTGCTAAGAGCAATTTTCTCAAATCATCTGAAGCTATGAATACACTGAATGGAAATCCATCTAATGCAACCATTCTTGCCAAAACATCATCCAGGCTATCGTCGGCACTTTTAGTAAAATAATCATCTAACTTTCGCTTGGTTGGCGGCGGAGCTGTGTTCATATTTTCAGAATCTTGACTTGTTGAAGCTGATATAACCTTGATGTTATGTTTTGATAACAAATGTGTATGTAATCCCTTAGTCGATCCACCCAAAGTCTTGAGAATGGCTGGGCACCGCTTACATTTAGCACTATTCCCATCCTTCGCGACTAAAAAATAACTCCACACTGACGTCGCATCACTGTCTTTTTTATGTTTAACAAAGTCTGCCGCCATTTGAAATACTTAATTTCAGGTAATTTACTTTAAATTTAAATGACGAAACCTTCGTAACCCGTCACTGACAGAATAATAAATGAAAAAAATAAAATCTGATTAGCATATTTATACTTTCATACAGGGAATCCCCGACGGGAAAATACCCGCAACAATACTATGATATGAGAGATGATCGGGTGATTTCCCTGTTGGTTCGTTGGGGACTTGGGGAATCACCTTAAAAGTAGCATATTTAATACTTTCGTACAGGGAAACCCCGACGGGAAATACCCGCAAAAATATTATGATAATAAGAGATGATCGGGTGATTCCCCCGTTAGTTCATTCATTGGGGAATTACCTTAAGAGTATTGTATTGAAGTACTCAGAGTGGGGAAGTCCCTTCTAAGTTTACAACAAACATATTAAGACTGTACCTGTGTAGTGAATAGTACGTATCGTATGACGGCATTGACGGCGTATCTAAAAGTGTTTTTTGTCGTTATGTATTAAATGCTATTAAATAACCTAGGCAAGGTTATCGTCAAGGCGCAACGGACTACGGCATATAAACTAAACGTGTATGTGGCAATCCCGAAAATCCCGAGATTAGCCAAGTGCAGTCCCGGGATTTTCGGGGCCAGAAAACGGTCGGGATCCCGGGATCCCGAGATTCGGGATCCCGGGATTGTATTCTCTACTCTCAAGTAACATATTAATAAGCAGGCTTAGGGGGTGGATGGTTACGTGAGCGGGAAAATAATAATAAAAATTGTTATCTTTATATTTTGAGGGAGGGGTGAGTTCATAATTTTCTCATTAAAGGGGATGTGGGTTTGATATCAATGGAATTATAAGGGAACGTTCCCCAATTATAATTAAGTAGGTACTTATAATATGCTTTGTTTGATTTCTATGACAACGAAATAAAAAAAATACAGCCGTTAAAAGGACGTTGGCAGTTTTGGGCTTGATCTGGTACAGTAATAAAAGCTTAACCAAAAATATAAATATATTTTAATTGTTCTTTGCCTAATTTATCTTAGAGATTAAGAATTGGAATCAAAAATCGAAATAAAATGATTAAGCCGTTGACATTTTGAAAAAACCAATAAAACAAAAACGGGTGCATGCTGGCTGGCGCGTGCCTCCATAGAATATCATGTCGACAGCAACTAAAACCTTTGAATTGAGAACTCATTAGTCGGGCTATACTTCATTGGACCTCCACAGAATATCATGTCGACAGCAACTAATACCTTTGAATTGAGAACTCATTAGTCGGGCTGTACTTCATTGGATCATTCACACCATACTTAACCTCACTGTCACAAATACGAAGATTTCTCTTTAATCCAATTACGTACAAAAACAAATAAAAAATGAATTTGAATACTCTTGAAATACTCGATCACACCAAACTAATTTCATATCTGTACCGACATACACAATCTGAAGCCCAGCGTTCTATGGGCGTCCGCCGTGTCCTTTATGCCGCATATTTTGACACTCGCAAATACATCAAAACATATAGGGTACTTCCCATCAGTGGCGTGCCTACAGGGCAAGCCCGAGGGTATATCTCTAAATTTTTCATGAATGTAAGTGAGTAGCGTACAATAAAAAACACTTACAATCATGAAAAATTACGCGAAATACCCTCGGGCTTGCCCTGTAGGCACGCCACTGCTTCCCGTTGACCTAGAATCATGAAATTTGGCAGGAAGCAAGGTCTCATAGCACAAGTAAAAGAAAAACTCCCATGTAACCTTTTTTTTTGCGATTACATACTTAAATTTTGTATGGAACCCTCTTGACTCGCGCCCTACTCGCATTTATCCGTTTTGTAGGATTCCGTACCTCATAAGCATAAACGGAACCCTTATAGGATCACTTCGTTGTCCGTCCGTCATGACCATGAGTAGAGCCATCTGCTCATAGATGGCGCCACTAGAAGTATGCAGTGTATCTATGATCAAGATATGATATATCTACTATGATGTAATACTACATAGATGGCGTTATTGCATATTTCGGAATCCTTCAGCGCGAGTCGCACCTACTCGCACTTATCCGTGTTTTTAGAGTTCCGTACCAAAATGGTAAAAAAGGAACCCTTATGGTGCGACTTCGTCTGTCTGTCTGTCTGTCTGTCACACCTGCTTATTTCAGCAACTACTAATGCTATCGACTTGAAATTTGGAACAGTTATAAAAAATGCTTGTCCAACTTTATTGCAAATGAAAAATTAAAAAAATATTTTTACTTTCATTGCAAAAGGGGCCGGAGTGGGGGTCCAAAATTTTAAAGTGGTGTTGCTAGGTCAAGTGACATATCATATGAAAGGGCTTGATCTGCACATTTCAAAATATATTTTTATTTAATCTTATGTCTCACAGTTTTCGACATATGATGAAAAATGTCTGAAAAAATACCATTCCCCCCATTATCTACGAAGTTTGCGGAGTGAAAAATCTGAAATAATTAGAGTTGATAGGAATTGACCCAAATATGGCACCAAAAATAAAACGATGTTCCTAACTAGTACAGTTTTTTCAAAATCATCAAAATTCTTTCACAAACAAACTTAGTTTTGCGGTCCGGTTTTTTTTCACTTTATACGTCCAAAACTGATACGGAACCCTCGGTGCGCGAGTACGACTCGCACTTGGCCGGTTTTTTTTTAATTTTGTTAATTCCCCTGGACGCAAATATAGTATATTATGCAATTAGTGAATAAAGGACGGATTTAAAGCGAGGGCCATAGATGAATCACGAGCTAGTGAAGGATTCTAACGATTGAATCACGACCGTAGGGAGTGATTCATGATGATTGAATCACGAGCGTAGCGAGTGATTCAAGTGTTAGAATCCTGAGCGACGCGAGCGATTCATGGCCCTCGATATAAATCCGTTTTATTCAAGAGTTGCATACTATACTTTATACCATGACTACGAGAAAAAGAAAGATTTAAGTGAAAATATACATATAATGAAGAAAAAGTAAAGTTAAATTGGCTTTGATGTAAACCAGCCGTGATTTTTTGGGTACCACCTTTCCACTATATCGGCCGCCCTCTCTTTCACAAACTCAGGTGTTAACACATCTTCATCACTAGAATGCATTTTTAATCGATTAGAACAACACTAAACAAACACAAAATTAAAGATTAAAGTAACACTAAACTTTGTGTTCGTACAACTTACAGTATTCAAAATAGCGCCAATTTACTAAGGACAGCAAAGAACACAAAACAGTTTTTATTCTAATGCTAAACTCCTTGTCGAAAATGTCGACCAATCAAATTGAATTTAGAACACATCAATATAGGTCGAATACACAGATTACACTTACACTAGATACGGCAAGCCACGACCAAGCGTGCCCTGCATGTTCGACTGTTCGTACTAAAAAAAGTCTGTTAGCTCAGTGACGCTTAGTGATTGAAACAATTCTGTTTACTCTGAGCACATCACTAAATGGCTGGGGTGAAGTTATCGTAGGTATAAAAAAGATGACACGTTCGGTTTTCATACAATCTAATAACGTGCCGCATCTAGCATAGGTTCTTTAAATCTGTGGTCGAATACATTGGTGTGTTCCATTTTCAAACATCAAAACAGTGAGTAAAAGTGCTTTTTATTCACTGTTTTCAGTGAATAAAATAAGCTTTTTAGAGGGGGAATGGTATAAAATATATTTTCTTTCTCTCTAAGTTTTGCCTTTTAACTCGTAAATATCATTCAGCTGGCGAACCAGATGTACGAAGGGTTCAAGGAGAAGATCTGCGACCTGCACTCGCGCGTCGACGTCACCGTGATGAAGGAAGACCCGAACCTGGCGCCGCACAACTGCAGCGGTATCATGTGAGTCCTGCAATTTATGACACCATTTTATGACACTAGTAGGATCAGCCCCGGACCATGAATTATATCGAGGCGGGGCAAAACTGAAAAATGCCGCCCCCGCCCGACAATATTTTTACCATCATCATCATCATTTCAGCCATAACACACCCACTGATGCTGGTGGACATAGGCCTCCCCCAAAGAAGCCACAACGACCAGTCTAGCGCTGTCCTTTGCGATTATTACGCTTGGTGGACGCATACACTACTCAGTGTATTCGTTTACCAAGCTTGAATGTGCCGCCCGGGGCATGGGCCCCGGCTTGCCCCCCCCTAGATCCGGGGCTGAGTAGGATACGGTTGGAAGATGATCTTCGAGAGACAAACATCTAGTGAAAGGTTAGGGGGGAACGACCCTCGTAATCGCCCGGCGGCATAAGTAGGAAAAATCACATTACACACTTTGTGTGTGATACCCTTTCACACTGAAACTGATTTAAATAGCGTTCGGATGGCACTGTAGCGACATCTGTCGACAATAGCTATGACTACCTACACAGCTAGACAGCTAACTAACAGTGACAACATACACTTGAATAGTTTTAATGTCAATTTAGTCGTAATCGCAAAAGGTCATGACTATTTTCCCGTAAATGACAAGGGCGTAGACTAATTTGACAGTTCTAAATATTTGCTGTCCTTTTTCAATGATATTTGTAAGAAAGAGATATAGTGTGATTAAAATTAGTTTAGTGCGATGTTCGACAGAATCAGCACCACTGGCATTTCGCTTAGGCGTCCATTAGACGTTCAATCAAAACCATCAATCATGATAGATGGTTCCATGATGAACATATCAAAGTATTCAGAGTTTCGTCACGCAAACGTCAATCATTATACGGTCATCATTACACGGTAGGTTATCCGTCAGCCACACCTTGACTGTGGTTAAACTGAGACCAAAACCTACCGTGTAATGGACACCTTACACGTGTGTGATCGGTGAATGTGTGACACGTGTATGGTGGGCAAAACACCCGGGTGTTTTGCCCATCTATAGACACGTGTGTGATTGGTGAATGTGCGTGTGTGGCAGCGCGGTGTGCGAGACGTCGTCGGGCTGCCGGCTGAGCGCGGACGGGCTCGGCAAGCGCGGCGCCGACCCGCTGGACATAGGCCGCGCCGCCGGCGACGCGCTGCGACACGACATACTCAGCGGCGGCTGCCTCGACACGCACCTGCAGGTACTACCAGCTATCTATCCTATCCTACTACCCGCTGGACATAGGCCGCGCCGCCGGCGACGCGCTGCGACACGACATACTCAGCGGCGGCTGCCTCGACACGCACCTGCAGGTACTACCAGCTATCTATCCTATCCTACTACCCGCTGGACATAGGCCGCGCCGCCGGCGACGCGCTGCGACACGACATACTCAGCGGCGGCTGCCTCGACACGCACCTGCAGGTACTACCAGCTATCTATCCTATCCTACTACCCGCTGGACATAGGCCGCGCCGCCGGCGACGCGCTGCGACACGACATACTCAGCGGCGGCTGCCTCGACACGCACCTGCAGGTACTACCAGCTATCTATCCTATCCTACTACCCGCTGGACATAGGCCGCGCCGCCGGCGACGCGCTGCGACACGACATACTCAGCGGCGGCTGCCTCGACACGCACCTGCAGGTACTACCAGCTATCTATCCTATCCTACTACCCGCTGGACATAGGCCGCGCCGCCGGCGACGCGCTGCGACACGACATACTCAGCGGCGGCTGCCTCGACACGCACCTGCAGGTACTACCAGCTATCTATCCTATCCTACTACCCGCTGGACATAGGCCGCGCCGCCGGCGACGCGCTGCGACACGACATACTCAGCGGCGGCTGCCTCGACACGCACCTGCAGGTACTACCAGCTATCTATCCTATCCTACTACCCGCTGGACATAGGCCGCGCCGCCGGCGACGCGCTGCGACACGACATACTCAGCGGCGGCTGCCTCGACACGCACCTGCAGGTACTACCAGCTATCTATCCTATCCTACTACCCGCTGGACATAGGCCGCGCCGCCGGCGACGCGCTGCGACACGACATACTCAGCGGCGGCTGCCTCGACACGCACCTGCAGGTACTACCAGCTATCTATCCTATCCTACTACCCGCTGGACAGAGGCCGCGCCGCCGGCGACGCGCTGCGACACGACATACTCAGCGATTGCTCAGATTTTATCCCGAAAAACGCAAGCGAAGCCGCGGAAGCTAGTAGACAATAAAGGCTGAACCCTCCTGAATTCAAAATCTTGCGATGCACTGTAATTTGTTGATGTTTTGGTTCATCTTAAGTCTTAACTATCAGTATAATTATTGACAAGTTAAGAAGTACCAGAACATCAACAAATTACGCTACATCGCGAGATTTTGAATTCGGTTAGACTTGTTCACCCTTACCACAAAAAAGATGAACACGTGTTAAACGCGAATACTACCAAAAATAATACACACTTGTTTTAGACAAGTTAGTGCTAAAACAAGTGCGTATTATTTTTGGTAGCATTCGTGTTGAACGCGTGTTTATCTTTTTTGTGGTACGGCCTCCATTGTTTACGTTTTGTCTCAAAGCCAATTGAATGTAGTATACTAATAAAAATGTATTCTTGTAGGATCAAGTTATAATATACATGGCGCTCGCCGAGGGAATGTCGTCAATGCGCGTTGGAGATATCACGATGCATACCAAAACTGCCATCCACATCGCTGAGATGATCGCCAAGGTACGTGTACTGTACAGTACTCCCAAATTAATAATGCGCATAGAAATCTTCGTCACTTTTCGGCAACGGTCGTATTCCCCGAGCGTCGGGAGACGATATGTATATAGAGTGGTTAAGTGCATTTTCTTCATGCATAATTTAGTAGAATATTATGTGTTTTGTGTTAAAAGAGAAAAATATTGATTTATCAGTAACGATAACGACGAGTTATTTATTTGTTGTATTATTGCATTATGTACTAATATACTTTGTAATATTATTTATTCCTATATCTATTTGTTTATTTATGCATGTGTATCTTTCTATTTTTATATAAGCCTAAATCTGATTTTTTAAATGTTTTTCTAGTACTTCAAATGTATTTAACGTAGGTATTTTTAATTTTTAATATTAAAAAACCGTGAAAAATGGTAGTAATTTACCTATTTTACAAAATAAAGTATTTAAATTTGAATAAGATAATTAAAGTTGAAACTAAATTCACTTTGAAAACAAAACCAAGAAGGGCGTGTAATAGCAGCTCTATATAATTCCACACAGAGAGAACACGTGCAGTCGCCTCCAATATATAAAGACGACTGACGGACCTTTGACTGACCGGCGACCGCCCGAATTGTTTTCGATTGTGTACACATGATATTGATTCCTATTTCTTTCGAACAAGGTGCAAAATGCAAGTGCATTGTTTAGGGCTCTTACGATTCAATGATTCGGGTGTTTCCGGGAATACGACAATTAGCGAAGATCTGCATGTGCATTATTAATTTGGGAGTACTGTACTATACTATACTACCCTTATACAGCCTGTAAAATGACCCTTAACGATACCCAGAGCCATGTATTCTCAACCATCTTTACCGATACGATGACACCGTAGCTCAGTTGGTTAAGAGCGCTGCCCCGGTTTAGGCAGAGGTCGCGGGTTCGAATCCTGCCTGTGTCAGCTGTTTTTGAAAATCTCTTATACAAGGTGGCAGGTTAAACAGTGGAAATATTTTAAGGCGTCATTGTACTCATAATTATGAACAACTCAACAAAATGTATGGAACAGCTGATTTTTTTTTCGCGATTTCTGGGTTAGTCCCATAGTAAAAGTTGTTCATAATTATGAGTACAATGACCCCTTAAAATATTTCCACTGTTTAACCTGCCACCATGTATATTTAATAACATCTTTACCGGTGTTTTGAGTGTTTTTATGATAATTGTTTGGGTTTCGTACTTCAAAAGCAAATAAGGAACCCTTATAGGATCACCTCGTTGTCCGTTAGTCTGTCAAGTTTTGCGTTCTGTTGTTTCGCGGACCTTAATTTAGTTCTCGCGAACCACTGATTCATAACTTTTGATCGTACTATAAAACTTTTTGGTTACAGGCACAGATAATATAATACTATACGTACAGATGCCTCATCTCATATAAAGAAATGTGACCGATTTAGCGCGGGCTATCTTCGGGCTATACATTTTTCCGTGCTTAAAGCATTTTTCAAAATTTGAACAAATATTTTTCATGATGTATTTTTTCATGTTCTCAATTTTACACAAACTTCAATAACAAATCGATACATATAACGCCATCTATTATGAGTTATTTCAACAAATGTTCCTTTGTTCCTGATGAGACCCCGTGTTACAGGTAAAGTTCGAGGTAACACAAGACGAGTCCCAGAACGTGATCTCATGCACTGGACTACGAGTGCTCAATCGACATCACCCGGCCAACCAGGCCGAACAACGGTACTAAATGAAAACGCGGATTACGCGACAATTTACGTGACAACAAACTGACAAGCGAAATATTCGCCTTTATATACCAGAGGACGTACCTTATTTTACTACCTTCGTTTCTTCAGAAGACCAAATCTCGAATCTATAGGTATTTTAGTATTTCGAGTTTCCTCTATAATAGAATGTTGACATTTTTTTTTTTATTGTGAATCTATAAAATATTTGAAAATGTACACCAAAAAAACAATGAACACCAAAAAAACTTATGAAATATCTAAAGAAATGACAAAGTTATATGCGTTTTAAAATTATTTGCTAGAAGGAACGGTGATGTTACACCTTGCGAACGTCATAGTAAACTCCACACCACCGCACACAATGTCCGTTTCGCGCGACAAAGACGGAGAATACCCCCTCCAGAAACTTTAAAAACTTTAATATTGTTTTTTTACTTTTATAAAGTTCCTATTCCTTTATACATTATTATTTTGTACATTTTTAATAGTAGTCAACTATCCTAATATGAAAAGTGAGGAATGGCAGTCTTGGTTACTTTGGTAAGGAAATGAGAGGCAATGGACTGACGTGTAACGCAACATAAGGATAGCAGTGTTATGAAGATGGAATCAAAGCAAGAGAAAGCATCCACTGGGGATTTAGATTTGAAAGTTAAAACCAGTATTCGGAAACAAGAATAAAATTATTAGAAAAAATATAAAACTCGACTGTGTAATATTAAAATATGACAATACCACCAGTGGCGGTCCGAGGGGAGGGGGAGGGTCTAGGGGTCATGACCCCCCGAAATCGTTAGCATTAATCGGTATGACTCTTCTATAAGTCTTCGGTCGCAGTATGACCCCCCCCCCCCCCCCAAATCGTCGGCTGCGCCTTACTACCACAATGAAGCCGAATCCAACAATACCTCATAATTAAATTCTTCAAGCTGTCTAAGCTACAAAGCGTGCCAAAATAGACATACATACACTCCAAAACCATTACCCTTCTTTTGTGGCAGTCGGGTAATAAGTGGTGTCGATTCGGTTGGACTGCCATAGAGCAGGACTACTTTTCCTAAGCCGCGTCCACACTTACGACGCTACTAACATCGTGTGATCGCGGCTTTACAAACGTGTGCAATTTCCGTGTGATATAAACCTTATACGCATTTATATATTATATTCTGATGGACCATTACGCTTGTAATAGCGGATAGTTATTATAATGAAACATAGTCTCCTATACGTACAGACTAGTGTGAGTTTATTACAGTATGCTGGAGTAAATATTACACACCAAGCCTTAGAAAAAGATCGGCTGGCTTCGGTTTTATAGAGCGGTATGTAACAAGTCAGCGACAAATCGTCACATAGGTATGAGTGACGGATACGACGCTCTACAAAGATGAAGCTATAGAGCGATTCACATAACGTCGCTGGCAAGACTAAGGCTGCGTTTCCACCAGAGATTTGCGATGGAAATGTGTCGTGCGAGGATGTCTAGCTGTGCTGTGAAAATGTGTGGGGGTTTCCACCAAAGCTGTGCGATGAAAATGTGCCTACGAGGATGTGTAGCGGAGCTGTGAAAATGCGCATCAATGTGTGGTGCGAGGATGCGTTGCGAAGCTGTGAAATGTGTCGACGGGGGTGCGGTGTAGTGGGAGCGGAGTAACACACATTCCTCGCAACACATCCCTCGCACACATCCCTCGCAACACATCCCTCGTACACACCCCTCGCTTGTTTCGTATGCGCAAAAATCGAGCTCCGCTGAGCCGTTTCCACCAGAGCTGTGCTGACCGAGGCGAGGTAAATGAAGCGATTCTATTGGTTCTTTACAAACACATCCCTCGCTACGCATCCTCGCGTATAATCATTTCGCGTTATTATAATAGTTAGTTGACCAATAGCCGCCGCAGCGGTAAAACCGCGGATTAGCATCCAACATAACTTATTGTAACTAAATAAACATGGTATCGTGAAGTCCGTGGTTTTCGTCAAGTCAACCAACTCAACACGACGTTCTGGTCCGTACAGCGTCGAAGGGACTTCTTATGTGAAACGCTCTTTAGCCGATAAACTGATGTGTAATATTGACTGTGGGGTATTGTATTATATTGTACCCTCAGATCATAGAAACAAGGAGATATGCCATCATAGCAAATTAGTACCGGAACAATTACTGATGCCACTTTTAGTACATTTTTCGACACAATTACGCGCATAATTAAGCGCTCCTTGTGAATAAAAAGATCTCCCACGCATCGAACATTCCGCACACCTGTAGAGGTCTTCTTATGAATAATAACACTGGTTTACTTCCAAACACGCCTTTATTCTCGCTCCGGATCTAACCTACCAATCTCTCCCTCTTTGACAGCTATAGAGGTGTCCATCAAACAACTATAAAGATAGAGATGTTCCACACTATAAATCCTACAATCCCTTCCTTTCTTTATAAACAAAATACCAATTAACAAGCATAATGACTAGCCTTAAACAAAAACAAATTAAGTACGCAATCAACACATCAGTCGCCCACTAAACCAAATGGTGCCTTACATAAGTACACATTCAATAATCAACACCTCGAGCACTAATACAACTAGCCTCAAACAAGTATGCATAAAGTAGTCAACACATCAAGCATTAATATAATTTATCTTTAAACATGTAAATTGAGTAATCAACATAATTCAGTCATTAATACAGTTTAATATTAGGCTTAACACAAAGTCTTTATATTTGGCAGGAGCCCTACATTCTCTTGAAGGTCTGTCTGTCTTAGTCCCAATATTAGCATCTGTCAAGTCCAGACTTTCCTTATCTTTGCTTTTCTCCCTCTGCCCTTTATCAATCTCATGGCTGTCTCTTAAATCTGTTTTCTCTTTTTCACATACCCCAGTTTGTTCACTGCTTTGCATGCTAAATCTACTCATATCTCTTCTCTTGATAGGTTGAAAATAGGTAGAATTTCTTCTCAGTATTTTTCCATCTGGTGATTGAGTTGCCATTGAATTTCCTGTTTTCCATATTACTGTATGCTCTGTAGGTGAGAAGTCTGTACTCAGTTTATTCTGCTTCATCTGTTTTACTAATACTTTATCTCCTGGTTTGATATCTGTAACTTTGCTGTGTCTTCTCTTGTCTGCATACTGCTTCTGTATGCCCTTCTGGTATCTGTCTCTATCTCTGATTTCCTCATCTTCATAATTAGTTTTTTTTAGTTTTGTTATTTCTGGTATCTTTGTCTTTATAAGTCTGCCTCTAAACAGTTCTCCTGGTGGTACTCCAGTAGTACTGTGGGGTGTTGTGCGGTAAGCAGATAGATATGTAAGTAGTTCTTCTTTCCAATCCTGTTTCATTGCCTGTGCAATCCTTAATCTTCTTAAAACATTACGGTTCTGTCGTTCAACTTCTCCGTTGGCCTGTGGCCATAGGGGTGTGCTATGCTTAAGCTTGATGCCATACGACTTCAGGAATTGCACAAAACGATGATCAATAAATGCTGGTCCATTATCACAGATTATATTATCCATGATACCCTCTCTAGCTATAATTTTGTTCAGGATATTTATTGTGTTTTCAGCTGTTGGATGTTTTACAATTTCTACTTCATAGAATCTGCTGTAATAATCCACAATAAATAACAGGTAATGTCCTGATGGTAATGGTCCAAGATAATCAATTGCCACTTGTTCCCACACTTTACTTGGAAGCTCAGTTGATACCAAAGGCTCAGGTGGTACAGCCTTCCTAACCAACCTACATCCATCACAGGTGTCTGTCCAATACTCAATATCTTTATCCATGGTCCGCCACCAAACCTTTGACCTTAATTTACTCTTCATCCCATTTGCAGAGATGTGCCCCTCATGTCCTATTTCTAGTATTTTGGCAGTCAGTTCCTTGGGTACTATGATTCTGGGCCCTCTTAAAAGAATTTCTTCCACAACACATAACTCTGTCTTTATAAGTTCATATTTCCTCAATTCCTTTGGCCATATGTCTTTTTCTATTGATTTCTTCACCTCTGTTAACTCTTCGTCTATTAAAGTAGCTTCTCTCACTTCGTCCACTGTCACTGCAGGTGTAGTTATTTCAATCAGGCCTAAAAGAGAATTTTCCTCTGTTTTATCTTCAGATGATTCTGGCTTCCTGCTGGTGTTTAATAGTCTTGATAACGGGTCTGCAATGTTGTTTTTACCCGGCTTATAGATAACTTTAAAGGTATATGGTTGCAATCTTAACACCCATCTTTGTATCCTAGCGCTTGGCCTTGACCTTGCAGAATAAATTATCTCCAATGGTTTATGGTCAGATATTATTTTAAATTCTTTACCCAATAAATACATATAGAGATTCTCACAAGCCCATATAATAGACAGAGCTTCTTTTTCTGTCTGAGAATATCTCTGTTCAGTTGGTGTGAGAGCTCTACTAATATATTTGATTGGCACTGGTTGTTTCTCATTGTTAATATTTTGGTGTTGGATCAATACTCCTGCAATGCCTACAGGACTAGCATCGGTTACTAATGTAGTACTTGCATCCTTGTCATAGTAGCCCAATGCAGGTGCCTTTGCAATAATACCCTTCAGCTGCTGGAATGCCTGCTGGTGCTTGTCCTGCCATGTAAACTCTGTGTCTTTCTTTGTCAGGTCCCTCAGTGCCTCAGTGATGGTGCTAAAATTAGGTATAAACCTTGCTGAAAAATTCACCAGCCCTAGAAAGCTTCTTACTTCTGCTTTACTTTCAGGAGCCCTAAATTCTTGGATAACTTGTTGACTGGTCAGTGTGGGTTCAATACCCTTAGCTGATAAATGGTGTCCTAGAAATGTGATCTCCGGCACTCCAAATACACACTTGTTTTCATTCAGGGTGATGCCATTTTCTTGCAGCCTCTCAAGGACCATTTTTAGCCTGATATCATGCTCTTCACGTGTTTTACCTCCGATTCTGATATCATCCTGGCTGTTTGCCACACCTTCGATGCCTTGCAGCAGTTGGGAGACAATTCGTTGAAACATTTCACTTGCGCATCGAATACCAAAGAACAATCTTTTGTATCTGAAGAGTCCCACACTACAACTGAACACTGTAATGTTCCTGGAGTCCTCGGAGAGTAAGATCTGATGGTACCCCCACTTAATGTCAATTTTAGAAAAGTACTGACAGCCATTGAGGTCATCCAATAGTTCTTCAAATGTAGGAAGTGGTACCCTTTCACGCAACACAGCTTCATTTGCCATCCTCATGTCGACTACTAGTCGGTGCTGCCCCTTCTCCTTCTTCTGAACGATGTGTGAAGGTGAGACACAGGGTGTCGGTCCTGTCACAGATTCAATAATATCGTTGTCAAGTAGTTCCTTAATTAAATCTTTTTCTATCTGTCTCACATTAAATGGTTGTCTTCTGACAGGTTGAGCAACAAGTGGTACTTTAGGGTTAATGGGTATTTTAAGTTCAAAATTTTTCAACTTGCCCACTCCTGTGAATATATTGGGATACATTGCAGTTATTTTGTCCTTGGTTAGATAACTGTTGTTGGGCTCTGTATATGCTGTCATAACCGTGGCTTCAGGCCCTACTCGCAATAGTCCTAACTGAATAGAAGTATCTCGGCTTAACAGTGCTGGTCCCTTGCCATCATACACTAACACAGAAGCTGTTACATTTATTTTTGTGTCTGGTGAATACAATTTTGTTTTAAAAATTCCTAATTTAAGAATTTCCTTGCCACCATAGGCACAATATCTTTGAGACTTACTGTTTACTAAATCACATTGTAAACCACACCTTAACAATTCTTTAAAAAGCTTTTTGTCAATTATATTGATCATCGCACCAGAGTCTATAATAAACTTATGATTTTGTCCACAAATCCTAATGTTACATTTATTATCTGCAGCACACATCACTGGAAATACAGACTGCACATAACCTTCTTCATCACATTCACATTCATTGTCTGATTCACTTTCACTGTTTGATTCTTCTTCTACTACATATTTTACATATCTTTTCTTGTTTTTCTTTTCATTCTTCCTTGGTTCCTGTGTCTTGCATTGTTTCTTAAAATGACCTTTCAGCCCACACTTCTCACATTTTTTGTCCATAGCGGGGCATGATGAATCTTTAACAAAATGCCCTGTATATCCACATCTAAAGCATTTTTGATTTCCCATTTTCGGTTTCACTAAACTTACTTCCTTCTGTTCCAGCGCTTGAGACTGAGTCTCAGCAGGTTTGCATGTCACATTAGACATTTGTTTTTCCATTTCCAATATTCTTGCTACTTCTAGCAATTTATCTAGCGCTAACTCTTTCTTTAAAAACTTTCTTTTTAGCTCCCTGTTGTTACATTTTTCAATAATTTGATCACAAATTGCTTCTTCCTTGTTGGCAAACTTGCAATATTTTGCCTTTCTACGCAGACGCACGCAAAAACTGTCAATTGTCTCTCCCTCCTCCATATTCAGGCTTCGAAATATCTGCCTCTCATAATTTAGGTTAACTTTAGGTGCAAAATATCGGTTCAATTTGGCAACCGCTTTTTCAAAATCGTCTTTTCCGACATCTTCCTCACGGTCTTCTAAGCTCTCAAATATCTCCTGAACTTCTGGACCAGCCTGATGTAAAAGTCGTGCCACCTTTTGTTTTGTCGACAGTCCGATCTGTCCCTCCAAATAATAGTTAAAAGGGCACTGGCAGACGCCCATAGGACTCTGGGCTTCAGATTGTGTAAGTCGGTACAGATATGAAATTAGTTTGGTGTGGTCGAGTATTTCAAGAGTATTTAAATTCATTTTTTATTTGTTTTTGTACGTAATTGGGTTAAAGAGAAATCTTCGTATATGTGACAGTGAGGTTAAGTATGGTGTGAATGATCCAGTGAAGTACAGCCCGACTAATGAGTTCTCAATTCAAAGGTTTTAGTTGCTGTCAACATGATATTCTATGGAGGCACACGCCAGCCAGCATGCACCCGTTTTTGTTTTATTGGTTTTTTCAAAATGTCAACGGCATAATCATTTTATTTCTTATTTATTTCGATTTTTGATTCCAATTCTTAATCTCTAAGATAAATTAGGCAAAGAACAATTAAAATATATTTTTATTTTTGGTTAAGCTTTTATTACTGTACCATATCAAGCCCAAAACTGCCGACGTCCTTTCGCATCCATGACAGCCATCTTTCGTTCACGGAATCTGGTTCCAGGTAAGGCTCGAATTTAGGCCCCGCAGCGCCAACCGCATACTCGGCCACTGCCATCGCCATGTCTCCGTGGTTTTTTGTTTTTTTTTTTTTTACTCGTCGCCAATAAATCTGTAGAGGTCTTCTTATGAATAATAACACTGGTTTACTTCCAAACACGCCTTTATTCTCGCTCCGGATCTAACCTACCAATCTCTCCCTCTTTGACAGCTATAGAGGTGTCCATCAAACAACTATAAAGATAGAGATGTTCCACACTATAAATCCTACAACACCCTCAATCTAATACTGTTAATCGTCACTCAACAGTAGCACTAAACTAAAACACTGTATTTATACCATCGATCGTGTTCGGTTCGTCGCCAGCGCGTACGTTTTTAATATGAGCATTTTGCTCAAGATCAGGCATCAAGCTCAATAGCGCCTTGGCACATCTCCTTGTTTCTATGATCTGAGATTGTACCTAATGTTTTATACTCAAGGTTCGCCGTGTGTACAAGGGTATGAGTTAATACTGATCTATCAAATGAATGTATATCTACTTCAAGTACAGGAATAATAAATGTCTGATTAACGTGTTTTATTATAAATGTTGTAAGCTTTAACGTGTATTGCGTGATACTATTCTAAAAATATTATGATCTAATTTGTGTATTGAAAACAGGGTTCGAAATTATCAAGGTAATTATCGGATTATCCGATAATATAATCCATTTTCATTTTTGTTTTTCTCTAATTTTTTATATAAGTATTATAATGTTTGTATGTTATAATATGAAAGTGTTATTTAATAACTCAAACGTTTTAACGACCATAAACAAAACAATTAACATAAAACATATTATTCAACCTAATCTGTCCTTTATCTAATATTCATTCATTTGATTCATTTCATTCACACCTAGAGGTGGGAAATCGTATTCGGATACACGTCGCGACAGTGCTAACGTACGCGTATTTGCGATTAATTATATAAGTATCAAGATAATTATCAATCTATATTTATCCCGATATTATCAATGATAATTCTTCGAACCCTAATTAAAAATGAATTGAGACATTTATATAATTTGGCACGGTAACCACACGATCCGTCATATCGTCGACAACAATTTCAAATTAGTCTCATCGTGTCGTTCGGTTACCGTGCGATATTGTAACACAATTCTAGTTAATTATTTACTTATTCTATAGATATTAATCAAATATTAATAAATGTTAACAAAACATTTTATGCGTTTTATTTGGTTCCTAGCGGCGACCCGCCCCGGCTTCGCACGGGTGCTATAAACCTTCCTCTTAAATCACTATCTATTAGAAAAAACTGCATCAAAATCCGTTGCGTAGTTTTAAAGATCGAGCATACATAGGGACAGACAGACAGCGGGAAGCGACTTTGTTTTATACTATGTAGTGATAGCACTCCCATTGTCAACTAGTGTTGCGAGTGAATTTATAGCTTTTCGATACTATCGGCACATACCTACTATCGATAGTGGGATTACAGGCGATACTTTCGGTAGTATTATAGAATGGCTTAATTTGGCACGGCCATACATCACAAACTCGCGTTCAGATTACAGAGTGCAAATCGTTGATTAAATGTTTTTTTTTAATTGTCATTTTTCCATTTAATCGACGAAATGTCGATAAATTTGTCTCGTAATACCAGAATTTGTCGGTCACACACGGACGGATAGACATGTCTGCCGGCCTAGCATGACCACGATAGAAACGGGTTTTGTCTACATAGAAATACAAAAGTGACAGATTGTAGAAACATTTCTGCGTTCTTTCAACTTTTCGTGCGTGAAAAAGTGGGCTGCAAGCATCATGAAGTCAAGAGCGAGGAGGACCTTGCAAGCATTCTGAAATCCACATGACTAATTCCTATCTTAGTTCGTACTTCCCTACCCAAGCAAATTATTACAACTCACCTACTATTGTACTTTTTAAAATTGCATGTTAGAATAATTGCTCTTATTTTTATTGTTAAAACTCGCAACACTTATTACAATAGAGCATTCTTACTCACACAAAATCACAATCTCACATTTACTTTACAACAAAACAATTTACACGAGCTACTTAATCACACATTTACCTCAATTTTTTCAAGTCAAACGTCTTATTACCTACATCTAAAACAAACCTCCTATAACGCCACGCTACGCGATAGAAATGCTTTTACTTGCACGTACCTAGTGTGGCACACATTTAGCTACCCTTTCATCGGATATTACATCCCCCTGTTTGAAGTATTAATAAGGAATGGATGATTTAAACACCGTAAATACTGAGATTGAGCAGGTTTCTGTCTCCAACTCTTTTGTTTGCACGCCTGAACTCAGTTACA
Source organism: Thalpophila matura (assembly GCA_948465475.1). Classification (NCBI taxonomy): domain Eukaryota; kingdom Metazoa; phylum Arthropoda; class Insecta; order Lepidoptera; family Noctuidae; genus Thalpophila; species Thalpophila matura. The sequence goes on from OX419191.1 coordinate 1,922,746, forward strand.
ACTACGTAAACAAACCGTCTTGTTCTTTAAAAATATTACACATTAATATTCGAAGCATAAGCTGTAATTTTAATAATTTGTTAGTACTATTAAGTAGATTTAAGTTCTCACTTGACGTGATTTTACTGTCTGAGTGTTGGCTGAGCAAATGCCCAAACATTCCCTCTCTACCTGGTTTTACAAGCCACGTTACTTCCTTTAAAAATCAAAATGAAGGCGTTGTGGCTTATATTAAAACTGAATTAAAGTGTTCTGTGGAAATTCCCTCCATCAATGACGCAAATTGCCTAGTCCTTAAATTTTCTGACACGGTTGCACTTATCGCCCTATATCGATCTCCCTCGTATAAGGACTTGTCACCTTTCCTTAGTAGTCTGGACGATCTGCTGAGACAGCTTGCTAGATACAAAACAATCGCTCTTATTGGAGACATAAATATAAACATTGCGCCGGACAGTCTCGACTCAAATGCTGATGATTATCTTAACATAACGGCGTCACATGAAATGCTTCCGGCACATACTTTCTCCACTAGACTCGCAAACTGTCTAGACCATGTATTGCTGAAATCTCCCCATACTGCTACCACTTTGGTGCTGGACTGCCCCATAACAGACCATTTTCCTCTTATTCTTTGCTGCAACTCAAACTCGACAGTTAACACATCTAGAAAAACGTTCTCTAAAATAAATATGCCTGAGTTCATAAACGACATTGAAAACACAGATTTTTCTCGTATCCTTCAGTGTAATAATCCAAACGTAGCTGCTGAATCCTTTGTCTCTACTTTGTCTACTTGCATAAAAACGCACACTCACTCTTTGGTAATCCCTAGCAGATTACGTATTATAAAGCCATGGATTACTCCTGGCCTTCTGAGATGTATACGGCACAGGGATAAACTATCCAGAACTCATATAAAAAATCCTGAAAATGACTCTCACAAACTTGTCTTCCTCCGCTATAGAAATTATTGTAATAATCTACTCAAAAAGCTAAAACAAGACTATGAAACTTCCGAGTTTCAGAAGGCCAGGAATAACCCAAAAGCGACGTGGCAACTCATTAAACAAGTAGCAAACCTAAACCAGGGTAACAAAGCACCTCCATCAGAGTTGCTGAAATGTTGTGACGATCCCATCAAATCAGTTAATCAGGTTAATCAATACTTTGCTAGTGTCGGCAGTAATCTAGCCTCTAAAATCCGGCAACCTTTCCCTCACACAACCAACACGGGTACTTTACCAACACCTGTAGAGCAGAGCTCTGTCAAACCATCCCCATTAGGATCCATGGTCCTGTATTGCGTGGACGGTGACGAAATCGAAAACATCATTATAAATCTAAAAGACAAGTGTGCTGTCGGCTATGACGGTATCTCGTCTTCCGTTGTTAAGGCTATTTTAGACATACTATCATCCCCTCTTTAGTGCACATCTTTAACCTGTGCTTATCTTTAGGTGTATTTCCAGTAATTTTTAAAACTGCAATAGTTCACCCAATATTCAAGGCTGGGGATAGGGATGATGTATGTAACTATAGGCCTATATCAGTCCTCACTACTTTGTCCAAAATTTTTGAAAAGGTGATAAATGTTAGGCTTGTGAACTTCCTTACAAAAAACAATATTTTAGCTTCTAATCAGTTCGGTTTCAGAGTTGGGAAATCTACGGACGATGCAGTTTTGGAACTAACAGATACAGTAGTTGGCCATATAAATAACAAACAAAAAACAGTTGGCATCTTTCTAGATTTGTCCAAAGCTTTCGACACCGTTTCTGTCCCCCAATTGCTCCTCAAGCTAGAAAGTATTGGAATTCGCGGTATTGCTCACGATATCTTCCGCAGCTACCTGACAGACCGCCAGCAGGTAGTAAAAATTGAAACTTTTACCAGCACAGAGGAGAGCGTTACCTTTGGTGTGCCCCAGGGTAGCGTTCTTGGACCTACTCTCTTCCTCATTTACGTGAACGAACTCTGCCAACTATCTCCTCCAAACTCTAAAATCATCACATATGCAGATGACACAGCTCTTATAATTCACGGCAAAGACTGGTCTGATACTTTCAATAAAGCTGAAATGGCCCTTAGTGTGGTCATAAATTGGTTAAATACAAACCTCCTGACTCTAAACCTCAATAAAACTAAGTTTATACCCTTTACTCCGGGAATTTTAAGTCAGCCCCATGCGTCCTTTGTAATTAGAGCTCATGTTTGCACACTAACTAACACCTCCATCTGTAATTGTACACCCATCGAACGAACTAATAACATTAAATATCTAGGAGTAACCATTGACAATCTCCTAAAATGGAAAAACCAGATTGACTCCACAGTGACACGTGTACGAAGACTAATATACATATTTAAAAAACTCAGGGGGGTTACTGACTTCAAATGCCTGATAAATGTATACCTTGCTCTTGCTCAGTCAGTCCTTGGGTATTGTGTAACCTCGTGGGGTGGAGCCCACAAAAGAACCATGTTACGGCTAGAAAGAGCGCAGAGGGCCGTACTAAAGGTCCTATCAAGGAAACCAATCCGCTTTCCAACATCTGACCTTTACACTCTTTGCAACGTTCTCACGGTAAGGCAACTCTTCATACTACAGACCATACTCAGAAAACACAACCTGATACACTACGACCCAAACTATAGTACCGCGAAACGCCTCTCTGACAGAGTTTGCAAAACAATGCCAAGTAAATTAGCGGTGGCGAGGAGACACTTCAGGTTCATCAGCTCTAAGCTTTATAATAAAATAAACAAGAACATAAATATCTACCACTTACCTCGTAAACTACTGAAGATGAAGTTGACTGAGTGGTTGAAATCATTGTCATATGACGAGACTGAAAAAATTGTGGCAACCTAAACTAACACAAACACCTTCACTCACACACGCACCCACACCCTCACACTCTTCACATCACAACATCACATGCATCCATCACCACACCTCATCCACCACACTCCATCACTCCACACTACATGACATAATTACACGATACACTCCACCACATCACACACACTACAGTCTTGCATGCTTTCAGTTTGGATCTTTTGATCCCTAAAATCAGAATTTAATTATATAATTTTTTATTAAAGTTTATCCCTATGCCAAATTATAACAGTGTACCTATCCAAATAGTTAAGTCTTGAACAATATTTGTGTTCTTCTAGAAATGGGCGTTGATGGCTGCGACACAGTTATCAACTTTTGTAGCCATCATCGTTTAAACTGTAATTTGTCCAAATTGTTTACGTTCCAAAAATAAAAACTTTTTACTTTTTTACTTTACTTTATTTCTACGTTTTATGAATGAAACGGTAGAAATGTTTAATGGCATACTTGTGGTACGGAACCGTCGAGAAATAAAACCCAGTCAACTGATCTGATCTTTTTATTAACAGCTCAGCGTTCCACATTACCACCAAACACAGTCATAATAATTATACATTCAAAATGTCCTCTAACTGTACACGGTATATTGTATTAACAAGTTAAAAATCGATCATTATTTATAATTTTAGGGGTAGTTCGTGTTGTGTATTTGTTAAGCTGCATATTGTGAAAAGGTAATTAAAATATTCTAACCAATTTCCTCTCCTAAAAATTTACTTGTAAGTAATGATAATATAATTATTGTTTTATTATTAACGAAAGGGTCCGTGGAAGTTTCTAATTACAAAACTCGTAATTACTAATCATGCATATTTCTAAGAGCCATATTATGTCCCTACCTATTATAAAATGCGGTCGTTACTACGAAAATTACTGGTAAACTACCCCTCCGACCTTTAGAAGGTATAAAAAGTCTACAGTGTTTTTTAGATCTTTGCCTATAGGCTCGTTAGGTTGTTGTAAAACATTAGCTAAGTGTTTGTGCCCTCCCTAAGGTACACACGTTTACGTAGAACTATGTAAATAGTGTACGTTATTATTTATTCTAACAATTATGTACCTATTATAGGAAGTTAAAAGATTTAATATTAATATAAAGTACATTTGTACTCATATTTCAGAAATTCGGTCAGCGTCGATACTTTCTAATAAATTTCAATACAAGAAACTGCAAATTAAGGCGAAAGTAAAAATAGCAATTTACCAGGTTTATAATACATATTTATTGTACTTAACATAACTATGTTTAGAAAAAAATGATATCTTCAACGAATACTTTGCGTCGGTAACTTTTGAAACAACTAGACATGGTAGAGATATTAACAAAATATAAACTTACTAGGTATCAAGTTTCAGAGAAAACAAAAAACATATAAAATGATTTTTTCCATAAAAAAAATACCCTAACGAAAAATAGTATAAAAAATATTTTATTCAACATAAAAATAAAGAAATTAATTTAGTCGCAGTTTTGCTATAATTTAAACAATTTATATTACACATCTGATTATATCTAAAGGTTTGTACAGACAGACGATGAGGTCAGGTGGTGACTGGAATGTTCGTTTCTAACAATTAATACCTAAACTAGGGATATTGTTGTCCATTACTAAAGACTATTTTGATTTTGACTTATATTGGTCAACAACACTTTTAATAAGTACTCAATCGAGACATTGCGTCTGTTCTACACATAATTTTGTCCTAACAATTTCTTGAAAATGCAAAAAATAAATGCAATTTTATACACCTATTTTTACCGTGACTATTTACAAGAAAATTTGTGACGCGTAAGTACATTATTACTAGGTTTAAATTAGTCTACCTGACGTCATCGCTAGCCTACACATTTTAGACATTCACGTAGTAAAGTTTTTATTTTCTAAAATGGAAACACCAACGGAAGATACGATGGAAGTCCAAATAACATTACCCTTTTTTTACAATAGCAACATTTACGTACATTTATACAGGACATCATGCAGGACCGTTTACAAACCGTGCCACATTTGGAAAAAAAAGTTTTATGATCGCGAGGTATATAAGGTCTTACCCTTCATACTCGAAATATTTTAAGAGGTACATCTGTAGGTGGTAAAGATGCCATACAAACGAAAAAAAAATGATATGAGTATATATTTTTTTTTAATAAATTAATTTAAAATTATTTGACACAAAAAAATATTATTTTCAACATTAATTACGCTAGTTTTTACGTACCTTACTATTAATAATAGAAACAAGCTTAATGGATGTCGAAAATAGTATTTTTATGTGTCAAATAAATTATTTAAAATATTTTTTTTTATTAATAAAAAAAAATACTCAGATCATTTTTTTTTTCATTTGTATGGCATCTTTACTACCTATAGATATGCCTCTTAAAATATTTCGAGTATGAAGGGTAGGACCCTATATAAGAAGGTTGTACATAAAATTTATCATAAATACGTGGTGTTATATTTGTATTAATTGCAAGGTAATAGAGAAAAATACTTAGGCGCACATTGCTGCACGCACTTTTTATCAAACAGATGTCCCTACAGAAAATTGACAATACATAGAAATAGGACTAAGCACAAATAGAAGAAATAACAACAGAAACAGATGATAATCCGAAGACAGTGGAACACCGCACGGTCTCCAGACGGTCCCTAAACCGCACGAACGAACTCGAACATGGTAAACACGAACATCGAACGCTTTATTCCGAACAAACAACGAACACTGTGTTCGTCAAAAATGTTCATGACGATCCAATTTCGTTGCTGTTTGGACGGTGTTCGGAGAAATTCACTGTCGACACATAACGGCGAATCTGTGGCTACTAAAGAGAGCGAGGCGGTTGAGCGCGAACACAAATCGAACTGTGTTCGTGTTCGCTTTGCGTCCACACGTACGAACCAAATGTTCCGTGTTCTATGTTCACCATGTTTAGTTCATTCGTGCGTACACGCCTTAATCAAACGTGGTCACTCATGGCCGGTAGTGACGTCACAGGCGCCACTGACGCGAGATAAAAACATTAATGTACTAAACGGTACCGGTGTGCTGTAGTTTGTGCTCTGGACGTGGCTCTCTGAGTGTTTATTCAGTCTTTTTTGACTTGCTCGTGTCCTCTGCTTCGTCAGCTTTGGCCTCTACTATCGTTGGCTGGTCTTCGTAGCTGCAGATACAATGTTGATTATGTTAAATTATGAGTGTGAAGTATCAAGCTCTATTATGTATGCTTGCATGCATATTAGCATTGACAGTATCAATGTCCCTATGATACGGACTGTCCAGTTTGGGCTTCACTAGCAACACTTCGTAATTTTGTATCTTAGCAGTTACTTTTATGTTATCCATTTTTTAGGGTTCCGTAACTCAAAAGCAAAAATGGTCTGTCTGTCTGTGGCAAGTCCGAGGCATCTGCTCATAGATGGCGCCATTAGAAGTATGTAATAGCGGCATCTTGCTCATAGATGGCGCTATTGCATATTTCTAGTGGAATATTTTATTTACTTAATATATCTACATACTGCGCGTGCTTGAACACGTGCATCACGAAGATGTCGCCAGCAGCACTAATGCTAGTGTGTCGGTACTCACTTGAAGAGCGCGTTGATGTCGCCGCGCAGCAGCGCCAGCGACAGCGGCGTGGCGAGGCAGGCGGGCACCAGGTACAGCAGCGCCGGCTGCGCGTGCTTGAACACGTGCATCACGAAGATCGTCGCCAGCAGACCCGCCACGTACGCCGTGAATGTCGCCCTGGGACATTATAATTTTCACTAGCTGTTGGAAAATGGATGAAAAGTAGCCTGTGTCCTTTTCCAGGTCCCAGGCTACATCTTTGTCAAATTTCATCCAAATCCGTCCAGCCGTTTCAGTGTGAAGGCGTAACAAACACACAATTTTCACATTTATAATATTTATTTGTACAGAAGAAGCATCATATTTTTTAGAGTTTATCCGCTTTATGCTTTATGGATATGATAGCTATTAAAATTCCAGAATTCGTAATTAATTAGGAAAGGTGTATCCATTCTTTAATGGTTAATGGATACGTCTCTCCTAATAATTTGGGCAAAAAAAAAATATTCATACAATTTTTTTTTAAAGTTTACATTGTGTAAACGCAAAAACAGTGATAGCCTAATGGTTTAACCATGTGCCTCCCACGGCAAATGTTTCGAGTTCGATCCCGCGGCACGCAACTCTGACTTTTCGAAGTCATGTGCGTATTAGAAATTAATTATCACGGTGAAGGAAAACATCGTGAGGAAACCGGCATGTCCTAGAACTAAAAATTCGAAAACATTGTGACGTCCACCAACTCGCAATGATATAGGCCTGTGTCCCAGTAGTGGGAACATTATAGGCTGATTATGCTAAACGCAAAAACTGTATTTTTTATTTCTATTTATTTCATGAAATCGACTGAATCTAATTCAATTTAAACCTTATCTTAACAGTTATGAAATTCAAACAACTAATTTTACATGAAGCAACAAAGCTAAACATAGTAATTTTCCTTTTTTTTAGGGTTCCGTACCTCAAAAGGAAAAACGGAACCCTTATAGGATCACTTTGGTGTCCGCCGTCAGTCACCGGACCATAAGTGGAGCCATCTGCTGATAGATGGCGCCATTGGAAGTATGCAGTAGCGCCATCTATGATCATATTTCGCAACCCTTAGGGCGCGAGGCATACTCGCACTTGTCCGGTTTTTTAATTATAGAAAGCATAACTGAAAGTCTGACAACTGGTCAACTTTCGAATACCGGTATTCCCCAATAATTGGGTTGTGGAGGTCAGATGGCATGCTCCACGTAAAATATTGATATACAGCTGCAACCAGTTAGACTGGAAGCCAACCCCAATCTACTTTGGGAAAAGGCTAGGCGGATGATAGAAACGAAGCTTAACAAAGTAATCGCTCATAAGAGGCGTAAAAAGAGGTTTCCAATTTACTGATTCAGACATGACACTGTAGCTCAGTTGGTTAGAGCGAGGCCCCGGTTTAGGCAGAGGTCGCGGGTTCAAACCCTGCCTGTGTCAGTTGTGTTTGAAAATCTCTTATATTGAATAACATTAAACAAAGTAATTTTTCCTTTTAAAATAATGAGCATACCTGAAGTAGAACTCGCTGTTGCGCTTGAGGCTCTTGTCGAAGCGCAGCAGCAGCGCGATGAAGATGCCGGGCACCACGATGTCGCCGAGGCCCAACATGGCGAAGTTGCTCGCGTCCAGGCCGTTCACCAACAGGTCTTGAGGGAACACCACTGTGGACCACGAGCCGTTATTTATACATCATAGATGAAAAGTATAAGACATGGCAAAAGTCCGAAAGTGTAACAAAAGTCGGCGACAACAGTAACTATACGTCAAAAAAACACATGATAGGGGATCATGAGTTTTTTTGACGTATAGTTTCGTTAACGTAAGCATATTTTGAATTGAAAATATACATTTACTACACAATATTTATATAAATTAAATACTTAATTAATTTCTACGTATTTTTTAAAATGTGCAAATTGTATAAAATTTTATCAAAATGTTCTAGAACTGTTGTATTTTCAATTCAAAATATGCTTACGTTAACGCAACTATACGTCAAAAAATCTCATGATAGGGGTACAGAACATACAGTACCCGGTAGTAAATATTAGTGTTGCCTATCGATAGTTCCAGATATTTTCATCTAAAAGAGGCCATACTATCGATAGTATCGATACTATCGATTGTCCTATTGATAGTATTGCTTTATAAACTATCAATACTATCGACAGTCCAAAACAATGAAGCAAGGCAAGCGCGTGCGCACGTATGTTGACGCGCGCTACTGAAAATGTGGATTCGATGGGTTTCGCAGTTATCTGCCGGCCTAGCATGACCACGATAGATAGATGTAGAAACATTTCTACCGTTTCATTCATAAAACGTAGAAATGTTTCTACAATCTGTCACGTTGTCTATTTCTATGTAAACAAAACCCGTTTCTATCGTGGTCATGCTAGGCCGGCGGGAACTTTAACAAGGGTACGTGGGGCCATAAGTTTGAGAAACCCAGAACGTACGAGTTAGTCATTACTGAGACGCTTTTTGTAGGTACCTAACCGATTCTCGATATGATTCAATTCGGCCTAACGCGATTCTTTTCTCTGTTTGTTTTATTGCGCACATATTTTAATAGGCTTCCTTTTTGAAAACTTTCACCCTCCCGCGTGACGTGCGTTCGCATCTATTTCTAGAATCCTACCTTTGTGTGTTGTTTACTCAACTTTTACAATTTTCTTTTCGCAGGGAAGACTCTGAAACTCAATTAGCCCTAACTAATTAACTTTGACGCAACAGAAATAAATGAAAAACATTACCCTCCTTCTAGTTCGGGTGGGTTAAAAGTAGGTTATTTGTACCTGCGACGAAGGTTTAAAAGATTTTTTGTGTTGTGTAAGAACCTTCCCCATTGATGGCGAAGGTAGGAAGGAAGGAAGCAAAAATCAGCTGTTCCTTACAAAAATGCACTACAACACGATCAAAATGTATGGAACAGCAGATTTTTTTTCTTCATATTTCGGTGTCGGTCCCATAATAAAAGTTTATCATATTCATGAGTACTTTCACCTCCTAAAATATCCGCACTGGTTTTAATTTTACCCTGGATAGTATAGGTAGGTAACTAGGTACCGGCCCCAGTTATTTATGAGAACAAACTTCACCTGCACACTAGCTGATTTTTTGGTCTCTTTGGCGGAATAAAGAAGACGGGGGGCGCCGAGGCTGCACGCGATTGGTTCGGCAGTCGATGCTCATCCTCTATTGGACTATTGTCTATTATGTATTGTCAACTGTCTATTGTCTATTGGACCGAAAATGTTCATGCGCGATCTGTGCTCATAACAGATACCGGGACCTATACATACTTTTAAAATTAGGGTCTTAATGACCCAGTAGCGGACGTCTTTCCTCTGAAACGATGGTATGATGTACTGGGTACCGATCATGAGTTTTTTTGACGTATAGTATCGTTAACGTAAGCATATTTTGAATTGAAAATATACGTTTGTTACACAATGTTTATATAAATTAAATACTGAATTAATTTCTCTGTATTTTTTAAAATGTGCAAATTGTATAAAATTTTATCGAAATGTTCCAGGACTGCTGTATTTTTAATTCAAAATATGCTTACGTTAACGAAACTATACGTCAAAAAAACTCATGATAGGGGTACTGTACTCACGTTTGATGGGTGCTTCGAAGGACTTGGCGACGGTGACCATGACGTTGGTGCCGAACACCCAGAAGATGTCGTAGATGAAGAGGCCGCACAGCAGGATGCAGCCCGTCACCACGTTGTTGAGGTGCAGGAGCTCCACGCCGTTTACGGCGAACGCGATCCCGAACAGGTTGTTGGCTATCCAGTGCTGCGTGGATAAGTATAGTGGTGGAATGTTTGGGTAGTTTCAATACTTCAGGGCAAATTTTTGTACCTCAGAGGCAAACAACATGAAGTACCAAAATCTAAATATTACAGTACAGGCAAAAATGCGGGGAGTGAGACTAAATGTTGTACTTTTGCAACGTAATTGATGATGTTCAACATTTGTTGATGGAATGTGTCAATCAATCAATCAATCAGAAAGAGAACACTTCGTCAATAAATTTAATTTTATTTTGGCTATACCGACATCCATACAAACTAAAATGCTGTGTGACCTAGCAACGTATCGACCATGTTATTCTTGTTTTAGATTTTTTTTTTATTTGTTATTTTTGTTACATAGGTTAAGGCATGATGGGACTGACATATCCTAATTTGGACAAAAGTCCCTAAATAAATAAAGAAAAAATAAATAAAAATAATAATGTTGTACTTAAAGCAAGTTAGGCACCTATTTAATAGGTGATAGTTCTGGAATTTAATGCTTTATACCATCTCATAGCGCTGGTTCTTGGGATTCCAATGGCATAATAATCTCGATTTTTCAAAAAAAATAGTAATTATATTATCTTTTGCCTGTGAAGTACAGATTTATGCGACGTTTTCAAAGAAATCTATATAATAAGTGAATAGAAGTCGCAAAGGCGTGTGACCTTGTCACCGCTTTCGAGCAAATTATGTAAGGCACGTGGTAGCTTACGCGACGTAAAATATGACGTATGTGAACGGGATTAAGTTTAATTTTGTATTGCATTGGATGCTTTGACGTTGATTTTGAACCGGCGACACGCGTCTGGGAATAAAATGTAGTAGATAACATTTCTGCTGACTTATTATTGTGACGTGTCACATACGTCGGCCGATGTGCAACATCGCTTTTAAAAATTCAATTAAAGTAAGATGTAAGACTTATGAACACTGCCATAAGGTTTAAATTACAATGAGCAATATACAAAAAACAGAATAATTGGAGCACTATACACTATAAAATAAACCTTACCTTCTTAAGCAGGTACCAGCCGCCCATAGCGAGCGAGATGATGATGCAGATGATGTCGTAGGAGGTGAACTTGTAGTTGATGATGTCGGCCCGCGTGCCCGCCTCGCCGCGCGTGAAGTGGATGTGGTACGACACGTTCGGGACCGACGCCGGCACCACGTACGCGATTATTGGGCTGGCAGAGGAACAATCATTAAGATATAATAATATCTACAGAAAGGAGATGTTTCATTTTGGGTCTGGTCAATGTACAGTCAGGGAAAGGGATCCTTTAGCAAGTTCACTATCATCCATAATTGGTTGTATATTCAAACTTCGAAGCAAATCAACAAACACATAGGCTACTTTTAGCTAGTGTTTAATAGAACGACAACTTGGTACATTTACAACGTTGTAAGTACTTTTATGTAGGACTAGCTTCCGCCCGCGGCTTCGCCCGCGTTTTTGGGAGAAAAAGTAGCCTATGTGTTATTCTGATGTATAAGCTTTATTACTGTAAAGTTTCATCAAAATCCCTTCAGTAGTTTTTGCGTGAAAGAGTAACAAACATCCATACATCCATCCATACATCTTTACATCCTCACAAACTTTCACATTTATAATATTAGTAGGATTAGTAGGATATAATAATAATAATACGATTAATACGGCTACTGAAGATCTCTTACCTAAGGAGATGGCTCAGGGCAAGTACTCCTAGGAAGAAGAAGTATCCAGTGAGCAGTAGGTTGATGTACTCCTTGGAGAAGAACTGGAAGAATATGTAGAGGCCGAAGAGCGCGGCGGACGCGATCAGCGGGAACATGAGCGCGTCCTTGTTGGACATCGTCTCCGTGCGCTCGCCTAAATCCTGCCGACAAACAAAACATTTATTTAGTAACTAGCTGTTCCCGTCGCACAGTATGCGAAATGGCCCAAAAAACGGTCATCCCCTTTTTATTTCTTTAATCGATATAACTCCGAAATACTTCAAGATTAGGATTTAATATTTTTTGTATCACTAACACAATGTCAAACAATATATTAATCAAGGTTTTGAATCCTACCTACTACGGCAAGATATGGCAATAAAAAAATAAAAAACATATTTTTCTTAAATAGCTTTCATGCTATTGGAGTTACATTATGATAATTTCATACATTATATGCTTACGTAGAACTCCCATATGAGGATACTAGTAGATTTGCAAAAATATTTTTTTAAACAATAAACGAATATTTTTTCATAATCGCAAAAAAATATTTATCTATGGATCTAAGTACATTTGAACTTCGGGAGTTCTACTCATGCATTTGAAAACATTTACTCTATCGAATAAAGAAATAAAAAGGGGATGACCGTTTTTTAGGCCATTTCGCATACTGTGCGTCGTAGCGTGATGTTAAATAGCCTATCCTATTCCTCATGAATCTGGCTATCATATACAAAAATATTTTTTTGGATCCAACTGATCGTTCGATGAACAGAGCTGTTCCGCTCATGCTCAGCTAGTCGAGCGTTGCACCTTAATATTTACTCATTAACCAAATTCACACTAAAACCAAAACTTGCAAATTGGTTGCAAAACTAGTCTTATGATTATAACCAGAAAGCATTCTAAAGTACGATTTACACCGAATGCCGTGCGCCCAAGGGTATTTTACAATGCGGTAAAGGAATTTGAAGAGTCTATACCAGTAAATAAAGTTCATATTCGCATGTAACTTATACACCTTGGAATCCGGCCATTTCTGTGACAAAGCACAGACACACAGACATCTATTGTAACTTATACCATTTAAGGTAGTTTTGTAACCACTTCTTGTGATTAAGGGCGGGTTGCTTCAAACCATCTGTATCCGTAAGTCAGTACGTAATCGTTAAGTCAGTATGAAATTGTCGTACAAGCCGCCATATTTGACGGTTACAGATATGTAACTGTAAGATGAAACAACATGGCCTTAATAAAGAATAATTAAAAAATACTTATAAGTACATTTTAGCTTCATTAGTACTGTTTTATTTATCCACACCATCCTATGACAAAAAATAAACAGGTGGCCTTATCAAAACATTTAATAATGGTCAAAGTCCAACCTGCCACCACAAATAGCTGGTCATTAAGTCATTGTTTCTAAAGGCTCAAAAGAAAAAAAAAACATTTTATTTTGCTAGCACCTACTTATCATATTATAATAAAAAAAGCATACAACAAATTGATTTGTATAATCTCATGGTCACACGCAAAGTTAAAGTAGGTACCTAGGCAGTTTGTATATAAAACAAATTATTATAAAGATGATTTGATGAAGTTCTTTTTATCATGATTTTTCCGATTTACAAATGTTTTATTAAATTTCAATGTTCTGAACCTGAAGACAGGTCTATCTCATTTTATTTTATTTTCCTTATTTATACAAAATTGCTCTAAATTGAGTGTTGTTCAGTCGATCCATAATTAAATCCTATTAGAATTTATGGCTTTTGGTAAGGAATTATTACCATAAGATTTGAAACATAGAAATAGATTATATGATTAATTTTGAGAGTGATTTAGAATAAAAGTCTTAAATGTAAAAATGTATTAAAAATGTACAAAGTACTTCTTGCATTTTTATAATGTGGTTATTGTAAGTATATAGGATTTTCCTTATGGTTTTGATACAATGACAAAATACTAATAATACCACACAAATTATTTGAATAAATATAATTATGTAGTAGTTATAGTGACAGAAACTGTACACCAAGTAGGTACAAGGTAAATCAAACAAAATATCAGTGGCTACCACTGACGGGGACTAGCATTAATTAGAAGCGAGAACGTCAGGTAAGGTTTTAGATCTTCTTTGCAGCAGGGACCCTGACTTTTGACAGGCAACATATGCCACGATGGTATAACGTGTATCTTTCTCATTGGGTCAAACCAAATTCAACAAGTATGTGATAAAATTACATCCTAATAAGAAAAAACTCTGTTCGGACTTACCTTTTGCTCTTTCAAGTATTTTACTGATCGAAAAGCCCCAAAGAATATCGGTAATACAGCCATAATCACTAAACTCAAGTATGCAATCGCGATGCCTTCGATACTCGTCGGAGGCTTTTCTGTAACATTTTTTACAGTTTCCCTAACAGCTTCTTCAATGTTTATAGGGATCTCCGTCGCTATTTCTGCCATTTCGTATAATTATTTGCCAAAATGCGTGGCGAGATGGCTTTCGCACTACGGACCAAGTTTGACAAGAAAATGACAAGTGTACAGTTAGCTTTGTAATGTTGGTCAACCGTAATTTAGAGGTGCACCGTATAAATCATCCTAAAAACCGGAAATCCGATTATGAGTTCGCAAATAAATTCTATAAATTGCTAATATCTCTTGATATGTAAATATGATTAATCGTGAAATTATGTTGAAAAGAAAAAAAATAGGATTAATCTTTTTTTGGAAAATGGAAAATTAATCCTTCAGAAAATCATAACGCGCAGATAATTTTCTGAAGATTGGCAGTACCCAGTACCCCCATTCCTTTCTATTTTCTTTCTCTGTTTCTTTCCATATGTCAAAATAAGTCAAACACAGACACTTTCGCTTTTAATTTTTCGCTAAATTAAATTATTTAAATCATAAAAGTCATGCCTATGAGCTTAACTAGTTGAAGTGTACAAGATATTTCTTAAGACGAGACATTAAACTTAATAACATGGAAGTGTCGGGTGGCGCTGAAGAAGGGTTCGTCAGGGAATGGGCCCCTTGTTCGCATATTTTGAATTTAATTCCGCCTAGAATACAGACTGGCATATTTTCTAACGAGCTGTGCCTAACGTGCGTGGACGCCGTCAGCGAGTACATAGCTTTGGGCACCAACGTCGGGCTGGTGTACTGGTACGATCGGAAGAAAGGAAACATTCAGAGGCTGCGATGCGAGGTAAGAGACTCAGTGGGTCAGGGACGGGGTTTCCCCACAACTCATTGATCGTGCCCTTGCGCGCATCCAGTTCCAGCCGCAGTTTCTAAGGTTATTAACAATTTTCCACAATATGTGCTGTGTAGGGTAGACAAAAACAAATGTTTCTTTTTATTCTGTAGTACATTTTTAGCAAAAGACTTTTTACAAAGAAAATGATTCTAAATTAAATATAATAGACTAGCTTCCTAAATGTGTTCCCAATATTCAGTAGAAAAATAATAAAATGTTTTATGATCAATTAAATTATCTTAAACAAACTTATTACTATTTCAAATATACTAATGTGTATAATGTTAATCTATGCTAATATTATAAAGTTGAAGAGTTTGTTTATTTGTTCGAACATGCTAATCTCTGGAGTTCCAGAGATTAGCATGTTGGTGCAAAAAAATGCACTGGTAACTACCAGTGGGATGCAATTTTTTGTATATGATAGCCACATTCATGAGGAATAGTTTAAGCTATTTAACAGCACACTACAACCCTTGGGAGCCGAGGTATGGGAGTGTAACGGCAGGGAACGGGAACAGCTAGAAACACATAAATAGAAAGAAAATAATGTCCACATACAAAATTAATATATTTTATTTACTCATCTTTGTATCAGTACATACAGCAAACTTGCAGTGTAAACATGAGTCAAGATAACATAAACATACTAACAGATAAGATTATTTTGATTTCTTTTTGTACCTACTTGGATTTACTAGATGATTGATGTTTATCAAATATTTTCAACATTTTATTAAAAAACAAATTAACGATGATTTCTATTATTTAATTAAACAATTTTATGTATTACTTAGTCATAAATTGGGTAGCGCTAATTGTTTAATGTTTTTGTTTTCAAATATATCATTATGGTTATAGGAAAATAATGAATGAATACACATATTTATTATTTAATCAAAAGTAAAATAAAAAAAGTAAAACATACATTATACAAAACATTTATTTACTTTTTACTCTCTTTACCAAAATTGGTAAAAACAAAATACTTTTTTTATGAAAGGAGGCAATGTCAAAATTATATTTTATCAGTGATGAAATTCTTAAAATTATGTTGGTCATTTACATTTACAATTTTGATGATTTAATTTTCTATAAGGCTTATATGGGAAGTCACAATATAGGTAGGTCTTCTACAAGGTACACACTTAGTCTAGGACACGAAAATTCACTAGATGTGGGTGCAGAGCAACTGGTTCTATGCTGTCAGACATCTTTCGGCTGAAATGATGTAGATTAGATTTTTATATCGCCAATTTGTTTCAGGCATCAACATCTCCAATAACGTACGTAAAGATAGTAAGTACAGTTGACTACATGGTGGGAGCCGGCAATGCAGCCGGTCAGGTCACCGTGTTCCAAATACCCAAGGAGCACCCGGAGAATGTGCCGGACACCTTCAAGCCCAAGGTTGAGCCCAAAGTTGAAAGGTGAGAACTTACCTGGATTTGTTGGTAAAATGTATACTAATCTATACTTTATATTAGAAAGCTGAAGAGTTTGTTTGAACGCGCTAATCTCTGGAACTACCAGTCGGATTCGAAAAATTCTTTTTGCATATGATAGCCAGATTCATAAGGAATAATATAGGCTATTTAACCGAGCAACAGAGGTGAAACCGCGAGGAACAGCTGGTAATAATAATGAGATATATTAACATCCACATTAATTATGACTTCCGCCTCCGCATCCCCAAAAAAATAATGTGGAGCTTTTGCGGATGCAGAAGTCAGTTGTGCAAGTCGCGAAAAGAAATTACAGGCGAGGCCAGAGAATGGCGCGAGTTTTAATTTGATTATATTCACTACCTAAGTGTCAGTGGTTTTTAAATCATTACATGTATAATAGCAGGAAGCACATGGATATAAAATGTTTAACAATCATAAAATATACATTATACAGGGTTATTGGTAAAACACCAACACCCTTGCAGGAATGTATTACTAACATCAGAAACAATAACTTTTGTTCTATGACTTTTGATAATTCATCGTTTTTTTTTTCATACAAAATTAAAAATATTATCTGGCATTTGCGTAGAAAGCTCGGTAACTCGTAGTGTGGGTACTAATTCAAATTATTATTATGAATACCAGCGCACAGGAGCCGATACGTGTTTATTTACTACAAAATACAGATCTAAAACGTGTCCGATAGGTAGTACAACAAAAACTTGAAAGTTTATTTTTGGTAAATGTATTATGTTTTGTAAAAAGTCATAGAACAAAAGTTGTTATTTATGATGTTAGTAATACACTCCTGCAAGAGTGTTGGTGTTTTACCAATAACCCTGTATACATAAAGGCTTGTTGATATTTTATTTCTGTTGCGGTCATTTAATCTTGACCTTTGTGTAACCACAACTTTACATAACTAACCAACATTTATTATTATTATCATAACAGTTAAACTGTCGAGGTTTTTATAGATTTATAGTTCCACCCGCCCGTTGCTCGATTTTTATGGGCTATAGAGTTAAATAGCCTATACTATTCCTCATGAATCTGGCTATCATAATAATTATATACAAAAATATTTTTTTCAAGTCCGACTGGTAGTTCCAGAGATTAGCATGTTTAAACAAACAAAATAACTCTTCTGCTTTTTTACATTAGTGTATGTAGATTACTTGTAATATTAGTATAGATGTGATAATAAGCTACATTTTCAGATACACAATAGGAGAATTACACAAGAGCAAAATCACAGCAATAGAGTGGTCCAAAAACGGTATGAGGCTGTTCTCAGGAGATAAGAACGGCGTCATCATCATGACTGAAATTGACTTCTATATGGTGAGTGTCATGTGTTTAAATGTACATTTTAAGGTACAAGTTCGTAGCCGACTACAGACAGCAGCGACCGGTCGCTACGACACTACTGGTTTCTATGTATTTCTGAAGACGATGTGTCGCTAGCTACGGAAGGTATTTCTATGAAGGCGACGTGTCGCTAACTATGCAAGGTATTCCGGCATCCCGGCAAAATAAGAACTTTATTTACTGTAGAAGTGTAGAGAAACTTCAATTTCCTTTACCGCTGTATAAATCGTACCTTAGACAGACCTTTTTCTTAGCTAAGAAATTGTAGACCTGTTTCGCTGCGACCTACTTTTTTGTAGGTATGTCTCACTGAACGTAACTGCTTCGTTTAGCAAAGGGAGTGCCTATATTTTTTACCTGTAGAGTGTAGGTATATCACACTCTACACTCTCTCACTCTACAGCCTGATATTGGTGCCGATTCTGTTGTTTACGAACTAAACTATTTTAGTCTTATTATGTCTCTTTCTAATTAAAAACATGAGAGAGGGATAGCAGATATTTAATCATGTCAAATTAGTCAACTTGAATAGTTTTAACGTCAATTTAGTCGTAATCGCAAAAGGTCATGACTATTTTCCCGTAAATGACAAGAGTGTAGACTAATTTGACGGTTCTAAATATTTTCTGTCCTTTTTCAGTGATATTTGTAAGAAAGAGATATAGTGTGATTAAAATTAGTTTAGTGCGATGTTCAACAGAATCAGCACCATTAGTTGGATTATCAGGTTGCTGTTTGATATTCCGGGTATTTGCCGATTTATTATATCATAAAGCATACACAACAAGGGATTTAGAGGTCATCCAACTAGGCACCCTGTTATTTCCCTGTTATCGCGAACCTCGATAATATCTGTATTTGCCTCATATTTAAAGTGTTATTGGATTTTTCCTGTGTAACATTCGAATACCGGTATAATAAAGCTTTTTTTTTATTTATCCTTACATCTTTACAATGGATCAATTTCAAACAGTTTTACTTAGAATAGTTTATAATTATTTTAATTTGGTTAGTTTTGTTAGTATATTTAATTAGCCTTACTTATGTGTGGTTAGTTTAGTTAGTATTTAGTTTTAGAAGTATTTTTATATATACTTTTTCTTGTTCTGATTCTCGAATACCGGTATTCACCAATAATTGGGTTGTGGAGGTCAAATGGCAGTTGCTCTATGTAAAATATTGATATTCATTAAAATATTAATATAACTAGCGAAATATGAGTGTACTATACACCTCTGCTTATGCTTCGGGGAATAAAGGCGTAATGTTTACTTTCCTTACACTCAAAGAGAAGATTCTGAGTAATACGATCATTAAATTAATTTTTTATCGTTTGCAGTAATTATGTTTGATAAATAAATTAAACGGAAACAATGATTGTGGTCAACGCTCTGCGCGAGATTGATTAGTTTAAGGTCTCATTTATAGGTCAACATTGCTATTTTATATTATTTGTATTCATGCAAGTTATAAATCTAAACAACATACATACTACAAATCAAAAGAAACATCAAAAATACTTTTCTTGAAGCCTTGGATTCACTATTGACAAATACGTCAACAATTCACTTCCACACTCTTCGGGCGACATTTCCGCGACACTGACCGAACCGACCGTGTGTGCGAACGAATGGTGAGGGACATTTTTTCCGGAACATTCACGTAGATGTCCCGATTCTCGCGGCATGTTGCTCCATTTGTCCCCTATTGAATCCTTAGGTTATACAAGCAGGCCATCTCTGTGCTTAAAGTTCGCATCATTGCGCGCACTTCCATACTTCTTGCTTTCATACGTGTAAATTATTGTCAAACTTTGTTTCCAAATTGTTATTTGTATAATACAGTCCCATAAATAAAATTACCAGTGTTTTATCCTTGTAATACCTGTAGAATATACCGTACTTCATTCTATGGTCCTTCGAGCCGGATATAGCTTACATTTGTTATATTTTTGTCGCAGCATCTATGCAAATCAATGGAGATCGTGAACGAGGAGCACGAGATCGTGCAGATGAGCTACTACCAGAACACGCTGCTGGTGTCGAGCGTGTATCGCAGCATCGTGTGCGAGCGACGCGACGCGCGCTGGCACGTCAACCAGCTCGGCAAGAAGGAGCGCAAGAGGTTAGTGTGAGATCCGCGTGACACACATCAAGTACCGGTGAGCTACTACCAGAACCCCGATCATGAGTTTTTTTGACGTGTAGTATCGTTAACGTAAGCATATTTTGAATTGAAAATACACCTTTGTTACACAATATTTATATAAATTAAATACTTAATTAAATTCTCTGTATTTTTTTAAATGTGCAAATTGTATAAAAAATTATCAAAATATTCCAGGACTGCTGTATTTTAAATTCAAAATATGCTTACCTTAACGAAACTATACGTCAAAAAAACTCATGATAGGGGGGGGTACTGAACACGCTGCTGGTGTCGAGCGTGTACCGCAGCATCTAATCCAGCAAGTTGCGTATCATCCAGTCTCTACTAATAACTAAATCAGCGACAAAACTTCACACAAGTATGAGTGACGGATACTACGCTCTACAAAGCCGAAACTATACGATATCTTTTCCTGAAGCTCTGTAATCTTTTTTGCCGCGTACTGTATAGTGAGCAGTGTACGTGTCGCTCCCTAAGCTCTACAAAGCCGAAACTATACGATATCTTTTCCTGAAGCTCTGTAATCTTTTTTGCCGCGTACTGTATAGTGAGCAGTGTACGTGTCGCTCCCTAAGCTCTACAAAGCCGAAACTATACGATATCTTTTCCTGAAGCTCTGTAATCTTTTTTGCCGCGTACTGTATAGTGAGCAGTGTACGTGTCGCTCCCTAAGCTCTACAAAGCCGAAACTAGCCGATATCTTTTCCTGAAGCTCTGTAATCTTTTTTGCCGCGTACTGTATAGTGAGCAGTGTACGTGTCGCTCCCTAAGCTCTACAAAGCCGAAACTAGCCGATATCTTTTCCTAAAGCTGTGTAAAGGTAGACTTCCGAGGCTAGAGTAAGCGCAAGATAAGTCTGCGCGTGGTCAAAATCGGAACCAATCGGGGTCCGCTATTGGTAACGAGTGTAATTTGAGCTTTTCTTAGCAAGCAGCGCCCTCAGTCGCACGCAGACTTATTTTGCGCGCACTCTAGCGGCCGATGCGACAGACGCGCGCGGCGGACGGCCGATGCGACAGACGCACGCGGCCGAGTCTCTGAAAATGTGTCGTCGGCCCGCGCGTCAGGGGGTCTACTCTCTAAGCACGAAATCCGTAGTTTCGACCGTAGTTACGGGCGTTTCTTACTCCGTATCACCTACGGACTTAAGATTAGTTCGGGGCCCGCACTAAGAATGAATGATAGCACGATTTGACAGCTGTCCCTACCCCCGATGTGTTTTTATCCGTCCGAAAAATTGAATTTGACACTTGTTTTGACGGAATCTTATGTCTATTGTACTTCCGGATGGGCCCGTATCTTCGTTGACGGACTTACAGAGTAGGCCCCCAGTCGCGGGGCTCGGAAGCGGCGCCATACATTTTCATATGTTTAGTACTGTTGCATCGGCCGTCAGCCGTTAGCCGCGCGCGTCAGACGCATCGGCCGCTAGCCTTTGAAGTCCACCTTAATATTGAGTGCCGCGTACTGTACCCCGATCATGAGTTTTTTTGACGTATAGTATCGTTAACGTAAGCATATTTTGAATTGAAAATACACGTTTGTTACACAATATTTATAAAATTAAATACTTAATTAATTTCTCTGTATGTTTTTAAAATATGCAAATTGTATAAAATTTTATCAAAATGTTCCAGGACTGCTGTATTTTAAATTCAAAATATGCTTACCTTAACGAAACTATACGTCAAAAAAACTCATGATAGGGGTACTGTATAGTGAGTAGTGTCCGCTCCCGCCCGCAGCCTGTGCGCGCTGGGCGCGGTGTTCGTGCACTCGTACGCGCGCGGCGCGCCGGCCGCCGCGTACTGCGCGCGGCCCGGCCTGCGCCTGTGGCGCGCCGACGTGCGCGGCGACGTGCTGCAGACGTTACTCTTCAAGGTACGACTCATTCATTACCGACTGTTTGCGAATATAGCCCGTAATCTCTATACAGGGTGAATTTTTCAAGTCGGGTTGGATGGCCAAATCCGAAACTATAAGAAATAGCGAAAAACGCTCAAAGGAGTCTCGGGGCCGATTTTGATAAAAACTAAAACTGCATCATTAGATTTTTGAAAAATCTATTTTCCTAGCCAGGAATCGATCCCGTTGATTTTGGAAAAAAAAAACGATAGTGTTGCTAATAAGGATCTAATTCTGGGAAGTGATGACATACCGCAAACTAAAGGAAAGTATTGATTTTTAATAAACTGCTTCATATTTTCAAGTATGCATACATTGTCCGTACCAAGTAACAACAATGATTTTTTTAACACATCTGGACTCGAATTTTGTAGCATTTTGGCTAAAATTTTATTGCAACGCACGGTCCCCCCACACGAAGGGGTACCCGCAAATATTTTTCTTCATCCCTTAGTTTCGTGTATGGGGGTCTCCCCTAATTATTTTATTTTTCGTAATTTCACTACAGGCCTTTATCGCGGCTCACAGAAGACATCTAACTGCGAAGTTTCATACAGATTGGTTATGAACTGTAGATTTGACGAGGGTGTGACAGACGGACAGACAGACGGACGGGATGAAACTATAAGGGTTCCTAGTTTTACTACGGAACCCGAAAGCATGCCAGATACTTAGGCCTCGTTTACGGAGACGCGGATCGCCGCGGGATAATAGGAATTGACCCAAATATTGCACCAAAAATAAAACGATGTTCCTAACTACTACAGTTTTTTCAAAATCATCAAAATTCCTTCACAAACAAACTTAGTTATGCGGTCCGGTTCTTTTTACTCTATACGTCCAAAAATGATGCGGAACCCTCGGTGCTCGAGTACGACTAGCACTTGGCCGGTTTTTTAAATGTGAGTAATACAGGAAATATACTTGAAAATATTGAAGAAATTAGGTAAGAGGGGCTCGTGGCTAAATGACAGCCGCGCTGATCGATCGATCTGCGAGGTTAAGCTGAAAGAAAGAAAGAAAGAAAAACGTTTATTTGGCACGAATAATACACAGACAAAAAAATACAAACTAAACAAAAAATAATAATAAAATTGCTGTGTAGTGGTTGTGCCGAATAGGTTCAGTTCAGCATGGGTGTCAGGCCACTAGGGCCTGACGCTGATTTTCAACTGAACCCATTGTGACGTGACCGATGTAAACCAGTTTGATAAGTAGATAGATAGATTAGGATGATAGATAGGTAGATTAGAGTGATAGTATGTTTTATTGAAATAAATACGATGAGAATGAATAATAACAAGTATGTACGTAGGTATATTAAAAAATAAATAAATAAAAAAGGCACTTTCATCCCGCAACTAATATAATTATAGGTAGGTACCTACCGTACCTACCTACAGTAATTTTTATGGTCGTTCGCCTAATTGCGCTGCCACGCTGTGTGAGTGAACAAAAAATTTAAAGCATCCATTCAAATGACATAATACAGAACACTTAATAGGTAGTCGAGCGAGTTGAAACCGGTTTACAGCGAGGCAGACGCAACTCCGGCACGCCACGCCATAATATAATTCATACCGCCATTGCTCAGTGCGCGCCTGCACGGTATAGACCTGAGTAACGGTTAGGTGACCTATTATTACTTAAATATAAAAAATAAAAATTGCTCATAAATTATGTTTGATAAAATAATATATAAAAAAAATGATCAAGATACTTGATTACTTTACAATTATAATTATAAGGTGCAACAGAATTAAAAACAATAAACAATAAAATCAAAGGCTGATCGACAATTAGGTATACGGATCCATTGAGGGTGAGTAGGTACAGAACAATGGAGTGCATCAATAAGTGTATCTTTTTAAATTTGACGATGAAACTGTTGGTATATATGCTGTACTTATAGGTAGGTACTTATTTTTTTTTTTTTTTTTATATTTTTGTTGTTTTCTTAGATCGCATCAACCTACCATTGTAAAGTCGAGAGTCCCGTGTTATGCTGGTCAGCGTTATTTCTGACGGCCTTGGCTGATTATTAGCATTGATTAGTTCTTTTGTGAGATGGGATGAACGGATGGACAAAATTTGCGCCCCGAACCAACATTGGACGCACCTTTCGTAAGCAGGCCAGGCACTGAGGGTATGTACTTATTTGTCACAAAATACTAATACAAAAAAAAAAAAAAAAAAAAATAAAAATAAAAAAAAATAAAAAAAATAAAAAAACAATCAATAAAATATAATCAATAATGTGTTCCTATTAAGTGAATAAAAGATTAACATACAACAGATATTATAATTCGCGGACCTTTTGCACCATTTTTTTTTTTTTTTTTGTTTAAGGCTTAGCACCAACGATGGTACGTCCATATTGTATACGGGAGGCGCAGTCCAGCACCAGGAAACGTCAATATTGGCTGAAACAAGACGGAGTGAGATGCATCGAGAGTGAGCAAAGCCACTCCAATTGTAATCATAGTACCTAATTAATTATAATTAAAATTTTCCCATATGTTAGGCACCCACATCATATAATTGAAATATTTTGGTTGATCATATCTAGTTCCCGTTGCGCATCTATAAGATATTGCCGTAAGCGTCTTCTAAAGGTATCGATCGTCCTGATTGCTCTAATAGGTGGTGGCAGGTTATTCCATATTTTAGATGCCGCATAACGGAAACTACCTCTAAAAGCTGCTGTATTGTGAGGCTGAGTTGAGGTTTGTTGTGAGCATTGCCTTCTGCTGCACTCTCGCCTACTAGCTACCCAGCTCAACTTGTTGTACAGGTAGTCCGGTTTTTGATATTTCACTACACCGAACAGAAGGCAAGCCAGGTGTAGTTTTCGCCTCGATTTCATCTTGAGTGTGAAATGTTTATTAAGAAATGGTGTTACATGGCTTCTGGGAGGAATTTTATAACAGAACCGAGCACAGGCATTTTGGACCCTTTGGATGAGCCGATCTGTACGAGCTAATAGGCGCGGGCCGTACACTGTGTCTGCGTAGTTTAATCTAGATAAAACTAAAGTTTCTACAAGCTGCTCCCGCAGTGTTTCAGATAAGTACGGCCTCATCTTGTACAGAACCTTCAGGCGGTAGAAACAGTTTCGTACCGAGTCGGCTACATGCTTCTCAAAACGAAGGTCATTGTCCATAATAAGACCAAGATTTCGTGCTTCAAAGACTCTTTCAATCGGCTCACCCATTAGTTCCAGGTTAAATGTCACGGGTAGTCTAGCCAGTTGCTGTCTCGTACCACATACCATATATTTAGTTTTTGTTGGGTTTAGCGACAGGCAGTTTTCCTCAGACCAAGCGGCGATTCTGCGTAGATCATCGTTTAGGTCTTTAATAGCACTAGCGTAATCATCTGGTCTAAAGGATATATATAGTTGGACATCGTCGGCGTATATATGGTACTTGCATCGCTGAACACAGTTCACTATATCCGCACAGTACAAAATAAAAAGAATTGGACCCAATATTGAGCCCTGTGGGACTCCTCTCTCCACAGGAATGAGTGCCGATCTAAGAGCAGTACCATCACCTAAACGTAAGTCAACAAGTTGTTGCCTATTACTGAGGTAACTGCGGAACCATTGCGTAGCGTTGGAGTCAAAACCGTAATAATTTAACTTAGATAATAAAAGTGGAATATTTATTGCGTCAAAAGCCCGGGAAAAATCAAGTAAAACCAGTAATGAGCACATTCCTTTATCTTGGGCTGATAGTATGTTATCAGTAACATCCAATAAAGCCGTAGAGGTACTGCGCTGTTTTCTAAAACCAGACTGTAAGTCAGGTAATATATTGTGTTGTTCCAAGAAAAGCGTTAATTGATGGCTGACAACTTTCTCTAATACCTTAGACAGGCATGGTAGGATGCTTATAGGGCGTAGGTCTTTTAATTCTGTTGGTGTTGAATTTTTAGGTAGAGGCTTAACAGAGGCAATTTTCCATTGTTCGGGGAACGTTGACGTCTCTATAGAGCGGTTTATTATGTCCGTTACAGTATTCAGCGTGTACGGCAGAGTCATATTGAGCATGTCCAGGGTAATGTTGTCTAAGCCTTCAGCATTGCTTCTAAGGTTGGAGATAATGCGTGAGACATCATTCTGTTCCACGGGAGTGAGTGTGAAAATTGTTTCACCGTGTCTATTATTATTATAGTATGACATAAGTGACACGCTTGCTACAGGGTTGCCAGGGACTACCAAGAAGTTGTTATTAATCAGGTCAGGGTCTGTAAAGTGCGATGGAAGATCTTGTCTAGGCTTATTGGGGGCTAAGGTGGATTTGAGATTTTTCCACAATAACCTAGGATTTTTAATTTTATTATTTATATTATGTCTAAAGTACGCAACTTTTTCATTGTGCAATGAACTAATCACCAAAGATTTTAGCTGTTTGTAATATTCTCTTTTAGAATCTGACTTGGTTTTTCTATAATTATTTAATGCATTGTCCCGTAAACGCATCATAACTTTTATAGTGTCTGTTATCCAGGGATACGACTTTTCCTTTACAGTACAGGTCTTGATCGGTGCGTGAGCATCAAATAGGGAGATTATGTGGGAGTTAAAGGCATGTACCATGTCAGTTACGCTGTCAAGTGTGGAAATATTTTCTAGACATAGATGCAGTATATCCGCTTTGAGGCTATCCATGCATACATTTTTAAGTGGCCTAAATTTTACTATGTACGGCTTAAACTTGTCACGCTTTACGTGAAATTCGCTAACTACGATAGAATGACCATTAATTGAGCCAAAAGATTCCACTGATGTATATCTTGGTCTTAAGTCAGTACATAGAAGATCAATGAGAGTTTCACTGGACGCTGTGAAGTGAGTGGGAGTTGTGACTAATTGACTAAGACCGAGACTACTCAGAAAGTCATTAATTTTTTTAGTTTTTATGTCGTTCATATCTAGCAGATTAACATTAAAATCACCGAGTAATATGTAGTGGTCACAATTTCCCAATGAGCTAAGAGAATCAGTTATGGCATCCAGGAAAAGAACAAGGTCTAGCCATGGTGGCCGGTATGCTGTACCTATAGCGATTTTTTTGCTATTTATTGAGAGTGTAAGCCACATTTGTTCGACCGATTCGAACCTGGGATCCGCAGCGCTAGTCCAAGCACGCGCGCTCAGTCCCCGCCGTAGATAAAATCCAACGCCCCCACCACGACCCGAGCGCACACTCGCTGGCCGCGGCGTGTGGTGGAGACGATAGCCCGGCACAACCGGAGCGCGCCCCTCCTCACCCGGCCGTAACCAGGTTTCGTTGATGGCCATAACATCAAAACGATACCTATCGAGTGCACCAATAAGGTTATCATGACCTGTACCCAATGAACCCGCATTCAGAAGACCAACTTTAAGAAATTTTTCACCTTTTGCCATTATAATAGTATAGAATTATTTCGTCATTTAGAAATGTCAATATTATTAGTGCACCTTTAATAATTGTAAGAATTGAAAAAACATATGTTAATAATCGTCTTACTCTAGTTGTAAATATGTAAATAGTGTATAGTGTAAAATGTATATATCTAATATAATTAATATACATGTAAATAGATTTAAAAATGCGATATATAAATAATGGATCTGTAATAAATAGGTGTAGATAAATATATGTAATGTTGTAAGACTGGTTTATGTACAATTCATTGACGAGCGCCGCGAGACACACGCCTATCGGTATAAAACTATATATAACATCGTAGCAAAACAAACTCATTAGTAATATTACTTTTGAAATACTTACTTTAACTAAACTTACTCTAAACAATAGTATGGGCTTAACTAGAGAAATAATCGTTATAAGACTGTTATGAGAACAAAATAAAACATGCCAAAACAAAATAAAGAGACTAGTGGGTGCTATTTCCACTGTCGCCCGGTGCCGGTCCGAAGATGCGCTGTATGTCAGCCTCACAGCGAATAAGGCAAGCAGCGTCCCCTGGTTTGTTTCGGGCATAAATACGGCCCCGTTTTGACCATATAAATTGCCAGCTGAGACGACTGCCAGCCTCCCGAGCGCTCCGAAATAACTCCCGATTCACTTTCGTAAGGCGCTCGTTCACGTAGAAGCGCGCTGCTGGGCCCGGCATATCGAGGTCAGCAGTAGTCATGCCGCGCCGCACTCGTGCTCCCTCCAACAGCTCGTCACGTAGATCGCGGCGCGCGAGGCGCACGACGAGGAAGCGCGGGCGGGTCTCCACCGGCGCCGCCGCCTGTGTTGCGTTGATGCGCCTTCCCCCGACGCGCTCGGCGCTCACTATATCGCGCGCTTTGATCTTAACGCCAATTTTTGACGCCACCAATATAGCTGTATGAACAGGATTTTCACCGCTGGTCTCTGGTATGTTTGAGATCTGGATGTCGTTTGCTAGCAACTCCTGGTCTCGGTCGTTAATGTCGCTCCGCAATTGTGAAATCAGCTCGTCCACCTCTGACGATACTTGGGGCTGGACCTGAACCTGTTTACTTTCCATCACAGCCACTCTCTCCTCCAAATTACTCAGGCGATCATTTGTAGCGCTTAAAGAGGATCTCAGCTCAGATAGGTCATCCCGGAGCAGCTGAAATTCGTTACGCACTGTGCTCAAAAATTCCTCCCTGAACATTCTCAGCTCTGCCCTGAGGATGTCAGTGTTAAACTCCTGAGTGGAGTCTAGGGCTGTATTATTGATGGGGCTGGTATCCATCAGGTTAACAGGGCTTTCCTCAAGTGCAGCCGGTGCCCGTCCTCTTACCGGTGTTTCCGCCTGGTTATCCCTGACCAGGTTTTTTTTACACTCCGGACATTGCCAGGGGGTCGTTATTGAGCCCGTGTTTGGTATCCCCACGCAAGCTCGATGGTACCAAGTCCTGCATTGATCGCAGTTAGCGGCCTCTGTCGGCGAGAGGAATTGGCCACATCCGCCGCACTTAGCCACCATAGTGAGAGCTCGGTTGTTGGTGTTACTGCAATCGATCGTTCTAAAAAGTACGTCGTTTAGGCGACAGATGGCGCTATTTTTAGAAACAGGTTTATGGGAGATTTTCAAGGTGTTTATGGTGTGGATAGATACCATAGGTCGACGAACAATCCGGGCGTAAGGGCGCGCACACACTGAGGTTAGGGCACTGCTTGGATTCAGTTCACTAATAAAATTCAGTTTATTTCCTTTTCGTTATCGGGTACTTAGACACTAGTTGGAAAACGATAAATGTTTTTAATGCTTTTTAATATTTTACACAGCACATAAACACGAAATAATAATGTCACTTAGTTATTGAACTTAGAAATGTGTTTTTACAATAAACTTATGCGAATCGAACTGTTGTAATTTTATTTATATGCGAGAAGTACACAGAGAGCTTATGGCTGATAGACATCCGTGACGTCATCTCCGCGCTCCTAAGCTGCGCTTGCCACGGTCAGTCCTTGGATGGGTGACCGTTCTTTACACATCGAGACCCCTCCGTGCCTCGCAGAGCACATTAAGCAGTCGGTCCCGGTTGTCATAAGAATGTCTTTGACAATCGTTACGGGTAGTTAGGAGCCCGAAAGTCTGACAACCGATCTAACATTCGAATACCGGTATTACCCAATAATTGGGTTGTGGAGGTCAGATGGCAGTCGCTCTACGTAAAATACTGATATTCAGCCGCAACCAGTTAGACTGGAAGCCGACCCCAATCTAGTTTAGGAAAAGGCTAGGCGGATGATGATTGAAGAAATTAGGTAAAAAAAATAATTAAAAATATTGCCATTCTACCAATATTTTGATAATAAAGAACAACTTTCCTTTTAAAGTTTCTCCTACAAAATTCCAGGAGGCGATATCAAACCCCTTAACAATAGCGGAGCTTCTAAACCCGAGCCAGCACAAGCACTCGCACGCGACGCGCGAGTACAACCTGGGCCCGCTGCACGTGTTCCGCGACCACTTCCTGCTCTCGCACAACGAGCACGTCCTGTACATACTGGACCCGCGCTCGCTCACCGCTGTCGCCGTCGTCGACGACCTCAGAAGGTAACTATCAACCCGCTAAGGTAACTATCGACGCGCGAGTACAACCTGGGCCCGCTGCACGTGTTCCGCGACCACTTCCTGCTCTCGCACAACGAGCACGTCCTGTACATACTGGACCCGCGCTCGCTCACCGCTGTCGCCGTCGTCGACGACCTCAGAAGGTAACTATCAACCCGCTAAGGTAACTATCGACGCGCGAGTACAACCTGGGCCCGCTGCACGTGTTCCGCGACCACTTCCTGCTCTCGCACAACGAGCACGTCCTGTACATACTGGACCCGCGCTCGCTCACCGCTGTCGCCGTCGTCGACGACCTCAGAAGGTAACTATCAACCCGCTAAGGTAACTATCGACGCGCGAGTACAACCTGGGCCCGCTGCACGTGTTCCGCGACCACTTCCTGCTCTCGCACAACGAGCACGTCCTGTACATACTGGACCCGCGCTCGCTCACCGCTGTCGCCGTCGTCGACGACCTCAGAAGGTAACTATCAACCCGCTAAGGTAACTATCGACGCGCGAGTACAACCTGGGCCCGCTGCACGTGTTCCGCGACCACTTCCTGCTCTCGCACAACGAGCACGTCCTGTACATACTGGACCCGCGCTCGCTCACCGCTGTCGCCGTCGTCGACGACCTCAGAAGGTAACTATCAACCCGCTAAGGTAACTATCGACGCGCGAGTACAACCTGGGCCCGCTGCACGTGTTCCGCGACCACTTCCTGCTCTCGCACAACGAGCACGTCCTGTACATACTGGACCCGCGCTCGCTCACCGCTGTCGCCGTCGTCGACGACCTCAGAAGGTAACTATCAACCCGCTAAGGTAACTATCGACGCGCGAGTACAACCTGGGCCCGCTGCACGTGTTCCGCGACCACTTCCTGCTCTCGCACAACGAGCACGTCCTGTACATACTGGACCCGCGCTCGCTCACCGCTGTCGCCGTCGTCGACGACCTCAGAAGGTAACTATCAACCCGCTAAGGTAACTATCGACGCGCGAGTACAACCTGGGCCCGCTGCACGTGTTCCGCGACCACTTCCTGCTCTCGCACAACGAGCACGTCCTGTACATACTGGACCCGCGCTCGCTCACCGCTGTCGCCGTCGTCGACGACCTCAGAAGGTAACTATCAACCCGCTAAGGTAACTATCGACGCGCGAGTACAACCTGGGCCCGCTGCACGTGTTCCGCGACCACTTCCTGCTCTCGCACAACGAGCACGTCCTGTACATACTGGACCCGCGCTCGCTCACCGCTGTCGCCGTCGTCGACGACCTCAGAAGGTAACTATCAACCCGCTAAGGTAACTATCGACGCGCGAGTACAACCTGGGCCCGCTGCACGTGTTCCGCGACCACTTCCTGCTCTCGCACAACGAGCACGTCCTGTACATACTGGACCCGCGCTCGCTCACCGCTGTCGCCGTCGTCGACGACCTCAGAAGGTAACTATCAACCCGCTAAGGTAACTATCGACGCGCGAGTACAACCTGGGCCCGCTGCACGTGTTCCGCGACCACTTCCTGCTCTCGCACAACGAGCACGTCCTGTACATACTGGATATCTAACTCGCTCACCGCTGTCGCCGTCGTCGACGACCTCAGAAGGTAAATATCTAACCCGTTCACTGCTGTCGCCGTCGTCGACTACCTCAGAAGGTAAATGTCTAACTCGCTCACCGCTGTCGGCGTCGTCGACGATCTCAGAAGGTAATTACTTATGGCCGTTCCCAGTAACCTCTATCGGCTCTTTCCCCTACTATAGATCGATTTTTGACATAAGTTATGCCTATATGTATATGTTAAGAGAGAGCCGATAGATCGGTTATTGGGAACGGCCATTACAAATAAATATCGGCTAGCTTCGATTTTATAGATCATAATTTCTGTCGCACGAAGCACTAACAGTCCTGTATCTAATAAACAAGTCGGCGACAAAACGTCACATAGATATGAGTGATGGATACGACGCTATACAAAGCTGCTAGCCGATTATTTCTGTCTCAAACTCGATGCGATATTTCCTGCCGGGTGCTGTACGTTATTTGTCAATTACAATTTTATAATTTACTAGCACTTCCCCCGCGACTTCGTCCGCGTGTCCCACAGGAACTGTGCATTTTTTCGGGATAAAAAGTAGCCTATGTTACTCAGTGATAATGTAGCTTTCTATTAGTGAAAGAATTTTTAAAATCGGTCCAGTAGTTTCGGAGCCTATTCGGTACAAACCAACAAAAAAATCTTTCCTCTTTATAATATTAGTATAGATAAAATTGTAAAAAAGCCGTGTCTGTACATTGAAGATATTCCAGAAAAAACAGTCGGAATAGGGTACTGGGACGTAACCGAATACCCAAAAAGATTTTTTCGGAATTATTGTCTGTTTTTTGTTTGTGCGCGCATCACGCGAAAAGTACTCAACGGGTTTTGATGTACTTTCACAGTTCGATAGCTTGAGGTCCAACTTCAAATTTAAGCTACATTTCACTTCGCTAAGATAAACCAGAGATACAGCCGATACAGGGCCCCAATTCTGCTATTACAATTGTGTAAGAATGGTGTCATAATGACACTATATAACTGTCAAAACCTAAGCGGTTAGAGTAAGACTATCTCTTTCGTCATTGTTCAAAACGATGTCATTGAGAGACCATTCTGACACGATTATGACAGTTGCATTAGCAGACTTGGGGCCCAGCTTGACCTCTTGGTAGTACTATATAGCCACCTTACACTACGGAGGTCATTTAAACTGGTCATGTCATTGTAGTCCACGCGAACGGAGTCTAGTTTATCATACAGTTGAGGTATAATCCCTTCCCCAGGATCCTGTCGGTGTGCGTGAACAAGGACGAGGTGTTCGTCCTGGAGGGGCCGCGCACGCTGCTGCGGCTCGCGCATGCGCCGGAGCCCGCCGCGCTCGCACCAGGTCTGTTCGCCAAGCGGTAGTAGGGCTCCACACTGGGCAGGACAGGACATAGTCAAAGTCAAAACATTTCAATTAGACCATTTACAGGCACTTTTGAATTGTCAAACAATAGCTGTCAATCAGTATGTCCGTTAGTTGACCGTTCCAAAACGTAGATTCCTATGGAGAAGAACGGGCAAGAAACTCCATAGTTACTCTTTTTCAATAAATTCTATTACAATTTCTTTGATCACAGTGATGCCCTAATATGTGAGATCAATGTTGTATAGAAGCGGGTGTGGACGAATATTGCACCATTAACCGTGTAACGCACGATCGAACTCGGATGAAATTCTTGTCATTCTAATAAGAATTTCATCCCATTGACATAAAGTTTCATTTCTTTAGTTGTATAAGTAATAATGAACAGTTTATTCGTCCCGATATATTGATTTTGACATACATGGCTACATACCTGATTTGTTTTTATGGAGACAAGGCCAAAGAATCGTGTTACCCTACATATTATTTGTGTCGGTCAAAAGTTCCTACTGGTACCACCAGCGATCCACGATTCTAAAAGCCACAATCCACTTTTCCAATTTAAAATGCATGTCCTCTCCAGTGTAAATGCTCTTTGTAATTGCATTGTTGTACTTATTTGAACACGTTATAAATATTGAATGATTCGCTACCACAATGAATGCAGATAAATCTTTATTTTGTAGAATATTGACTGTTTTTAGTTTATTAGACATTGGTGCTAATTTTGTTGTACATCGCACTAAAGTAATTTTAATCACATTACATCTCTTTCTTACCAATATCATTGAAAAAGGACAGAAAATATTTAGAGCTGTCAAATTAGTCTATAAGATGCCCTTATCATTTACGGGAAATTGTAGCGACTCATGTCCCATAGCAAGTTAATTTGACGCGAACTAAATATCTTCTGTCCTTTTCTTATGTTTTTTGGTAGAAAGAGATAGTGAGGCTAAATAAATTTATATTTCAAACAAAATCGGCACCGTTGATCACAGTAGATGTAATACTATCGACGTACTTAGACGTGTTTGAAAATAAATAAACTTAAATGAGTTACTTAGAACTACTTCTGAAGTTTCCTAAAAAGGCTAATGACCTGCACACACGACCATGTTGGTCGTACAATTTGCATGAGACCTCAAGCTTGATCCAATTGTCATGCAAATTATTACAGTACCCGGCAATAAATATTAGACATCGAGCTTTAGAAAGAGATAATCGGTTAGCTTCGGCTTTGTAGAGCGTTGTCTCTGTCACTCATATATGACGTTTTGACGCCGACTTGTTAGTCACAGATTACTTTAATAGTAGCTACTAATATTTATTGCCGGGTACTGTAGATTTAATTTATGAATTGATTGTTCAGATACAAACCGTACCTGTTGACTTTCAGTATTTTGCTAAACATAGCTCAAAAGGGTTGTTCAATGTTCCGGCCTGTCGATTCTTTGATATAACGATCATTTTTAAAAACAATATAACTTTGTTTATTAATGATTCTTTACTATTGATGAGATGACTGAGTCGACAGGCAGATTGTATTAAAACGGTTGTTAGATATTATATGTCGCATGGTCAATCAAACACTGACCTAATTCAAATTGCTAACTTTTGGCAATTGACGTTTAAAGTTTTTTGTTGTAGGTGCGCGTGGAACATAAAATATAGACTGATCTAATTTTTTACCTTATTTTGCAACAAATAGGGTTGTTTTTTTTTTGACTAGGTTGTAGAGCATGCTCTTTTAGGTCGGTATTTCACTGTAACTCATTTTGGCCAAATTTTGAGTTCGGTCAGTGTTTTACTAAGCATGCGATGTTTGATGTTTTATTGTGTTCAAGACAATGTTGTGTCCACGAGTATTATGAACATACTTCCGTCCTATATCTAGCTGCATTTATATATTATACTTAATATTTACACGCAAGGATTACTTAAAAAATATGAAATAAACATACGCATTAAATAGAGAACCTCTTCCTTCGTGGTTAGAAAAACAATAAATGGTTAACTTTATTAGAAAAAACGGTGGTTGTTGCAGTTATTCAATTGATAAAACCGGTTACCGGTTAAAAGGGGCTTACCACAACGACTCTATTCAATGAGCGAAAAGGCACGCACTCCACTTAGGGTGCGAATCACCAAAGATGTGTGCGAGGGATGTGTTTGATAAGAACCAATAGAATCGCTTCATTTACCTAGCTTCAGGTAGAGACTCCTTTATTCTTCCATTTCGTCAATTATATGTATAGGTGCCTTAAATAATATAATATTAGGTATTTAAATTATTCTCATACTAACATATCATAATATTCGCCATAAGTAGAAAGTATAGTGCCATCATTATTAAAATTATAGAAAAATCATTATCTTTTTGAAATTACATAGATAACGATGTAGCCAACGACAAAACTCGGTAACTGCTTCAATTATTTAAATTACTAATATCATAAATTCATAACCGTACACATAATTATGTACTATTAGGTATAAAAAAAAATCGGGACTGATTGTTACATTCAAATAAAATAAACCCTTGATTATATTATTACATTAAATGCTAAAAAGTCATACCATTTTCTGTCAATTTTGATGCAATGTAAATAGGGTGGCTAATTTATTACAAAAACTGTATCGCGACTATTGTGATAGCAACTTGATTCCAACTTGGAAAAGGGAACACAATTTTGGAAATCATCAAATTCACTATTAAGTAGAATAAAAAAGTTACGACTTTGTACCTTAGGTGGTGGAGATAAAATTCATTCTAATTTATTCCTAAGTATTTACACAGTTTGTATTTACTTAAATCATTGTAAATAAATACGAATTAAGAAGTATTTAGGTAAATTGTTTACATATAAAAAAGATCTAAGATTGTCACTTATGCAAGAATTCTTTGAATATTTTAATACATGCATTACATCAAGACAAAGAAAATAAAAAAAAAGTTGTGAGATTATAAATGATTTAGAATAAGATTAATATGTAGCATGTAAGTTATAAGACATGTGCCTTAATCATACCAAAATGCGACCAATGTATTTCATACATCTTTATGTATTTATAATAGACAATAATATATTATGTACAGCTTATTGTATAATTACGTGCTAAAACTCGGTACTGGCAGAGTATCATAATGTAGGAATTAAATTTAGCCGTATCTGGAAGCTGCTGAGTATACGGGTACTGCTGACGCACTTGCTGAAATTACGTCGCCTAAATTCAGCGGCTGAATTTACGCTACGTAAATTTTGCCGCGTAAAATACATTGCAAGCGTAATTACGGCTTGGTGTGTCGTGGTACTATGACCATTATTATTTAATTATGATGACTAAATGACGCTTCCAAAATGTATTTGCCGGGGTTTGATTGGGTAAAGGTGCGTACGAACTACATAACTTGATACCTGGACTGTACTGTCTGTGACAGATTGGTAGGTACGTTACTATTAGCCCAATTTATTCACGTGCCAATCAGTTGAGTTGAGGCTCGCCCGGATTGGCTCTACAGGGCCCCAAATCTGCTATTGCAATTGTGTAAGAATGGTCCCATAATGACATCATAACTGTCAAAACCTAAGTCAAAACCTTCGGTTATTGGCTTAGAGTAAGACTGATCTTTTTGGACATTGGTCAAAACCAACAATAACGATGTCATTATGAGACCATTCTGACACGATTATGACAATTGCAATAGCAGACGTGGGGCCCAGATCAGGTGTTAAGTTGGGTCGTTCGTAGTGTTGGGCCGACTATGAGTTTGGCCGACTAGCCGACTAGTCGGCTGGGAAAAGGCCGATTAGTCGGCCGACTAGTCGGCCAAGGCGATCATTGCTTTCGGCGGTATTCGGGTGGAATCGGTAATGTTCGTCGCTCACATGCGATCGCCGTTACTTAGCGTTTTTTTTTAATATAAAACAAATTCGATTCTATTCGATATAAATGCGATTTTTAAATAAATAATAAAAAGGTGATTAGGTGATTACATATTATGTTCTTTAATCAAAGTTATTATTAGAAACTTGAGTTCAGAAATTATTTTTTGTTTCTATTTCTGTATTATTTTGCCAATTTGTAAGACTGATACTGAAATAAAAACAATGAATAATGAAAAAAAAATCATTTCAATCCCTATTTATATGATAATGACCGACTAGTCGGCGTTTTTTGCCGACTAGTCGCCGACTATAAAAGTGGGCGGATAGTCGGCTTTACCGACTAGTCGCCGACCAGTCGGTACATCCCTAGTCGTTCGTATGCACCTTTAAGGTTGTGGATAGTCATTATTTTTGACAACGGCGATATATTGGCTACAGTAAAGCCATGAAAATGATAATTCATTGCATTGTTTTTATTTTTATAAGGCTTATTTGTTTGTTATTCTTTATTTTTTCATTTAATTTATTTAAATCAACAATCATTGGAACTTTAAAAATATATTAACGCCAATCTCACTGGGATCTTTTAGAAATCGATCATTTGAACTTGAGTTAAATCATTATTGTACAAGCTTATTTAAAATCAATTGGACTATTTACATTATTATTTATGTTAAATCGTTATACAGTATTTTTACGGCTGGTTCCATAACCGCTGGATAAGTGCCGTTCAATTTATCTTTTAGATAATTTCGCAGAAATTCTGTCCCATTTTTTTTATTTTATCTGGCAGGTAAGGCCAAACCGGAAATTGTAACTGGCTTCCACATAACTATTACTTAGATCTAAAATAATATTAGTATTAAGATTATAATGAAGATCCAAAAAGTATTTATTCTAATGCAAAACACTTTTACTTATCGCACATCCGCAAGAAAGGTGTCACAACACAATAAATGTAGTTTTTGGGAAATCACGATTTTCTTTTTTTTAGATCCTAGAATTCCTTTTAAAAATTCTGTATTAAATGCCATCTCTCAGCGAGGAATCGCACTATAATTATGATTTTTTTTTAGCAGATTAAGTTTGTAATTGCCTTTCAGATGGCATACATAACTCAATTTCGTATTATTATGTGTTGTGACACCTTTCTTGCCGATGTGCGTTATGTATTTAATTAAGACATATCGTCACGTACTTAAATTGACAATAATATGTACTTTATACATTCCTTTACACTTTCTGATTGTCGTGACGTCATTATAGTGACGTCATGTATTTAGGATGCGTACACATGATATTGAGATGTTTTTATGTGCACGCATCGTTGCGGTGCTTGTGAAGGTGGCTTTATGTCAACTATTATAGTATCTGACTAGACGTAAGATAGGTGCAGAAATAAATATTCATAAGTTAGCATTATTTTAAGTTGAATTAATCCAAATACGACTTATACTAGGACCCATAATTGTTTGCAGTAACTTGAAAACTGGAGAGATACCACCTTTTAACAAAAGATGTGAAAAAAATAATGGACAAAATTAATTGAGCTGAACTAAGTGAATGCAATGCACTTTTCATTGATTTGTTAAGCCGTGTCTCTTGCGCCCTGTTTTCGTGTTCGACGAACATCGAACGATAAAGGGGCGTGGTCTACGTGTTTTTATTCGTCAAAACACGTAGACCACGCCCCTTTCTCGTTCACTGTTCACTGTTCGATGTTCGTCGAACACGAAAACAGGGCGCAGGAGACGCGGCTTTAGCGTAAATATGGTATCATTATTTTGCTTCAATCTGTCAAGTTACTGCAAACATGAGTCAAGATAGATCTAAACAGACCTGTGAATAAATCAAATCAAATTTTTGTCTGACACAATATCATAGAAACTATTGATTGGTATACATACAACATACATTCTTGAAATGTCTTCTAACTAAATGTATTAATTTCTTTACTAGATAACATATTATTGTAGATTAGATCTGTCGCTTATTTATAGCTTCGTATAGTATACAGGGTGTATCTTTTGAGCTTGTTAAATGTATTTACAGGGTAGAAAATATGAGTAGAATTATTTACATCCTGTACCTAGTTACCCGCTGTAGTGAGATGAATGACAACGAGTTTTGTTTATTTATATAATTTTGATACACTTGCTTGCAAAAATGATTCACTTATTTTTATTTATTCGATTTTTTTACTTACTTTTTTATTCAATATCATACACCATTGGTATTTTCGCACCAATTCTGTACTGTAAATATGTTTATTAATTAATTCAGTTAATTATTTTAAATTAGGCAATGCATGTTGATTTTATTGATTCTGCATGCAAAACCACTGATTAATTTGTGTATATTTATGCCAGCAAGTGTATCTATACATGCGTTGTCTCGATGTCAGCACGGCCATTGACTTGTATATAAATATACACATACACAACTACATACGCATTTTTATTTTGTATCCAACACCTTCCGCTTTCGTGTTTGTATATTTATGTTACGAGCAATGGCTCTGTTTGTCCGCTTGTAATGCTGCTCGGGTTCGCTACTAACACTGCTAATTGCAATTGATTAAAGGCCTATTCAGACCTAAGCGGTATTCGCTACCGTCTGCGGCAGAGAAAACCCTGTGGGTATGCGGTAATATTACTGTTCAGACCTAAGCGGTATTCGCTACCGTCTGCGCCGCGCGGTATGTACTTCTACCCACAGCGGCAGTGAATATCGCTCAGGTCGCTCTAGCCGCGGTACTTGATACTAAATACCTGAGCGAAACCCGCGCGGTATGTACTTCTACCCACAGCGGCAGTGAATATCGCTCAGGTCGCTCTAGCCGTGGTACTTGATACTAAATACCTGAGCGAAAACCGCGCGGAATGTACCTCTACCCACAGCGGCAGCGAATATCGCTCAGGTTTGAATAGGCCTTAACTATGAATGTTTCAATTTAATTAAGTACAGAAGAATTTTTATTTTCATATAGTTTTTGGAAACTGCGACCCGAGGCTACTCTCAGATATGATTGTGGGTTCGATTCCCGCTGAATTCGAGATGAATAACCTCTCTATTATATTCATGACTCACACCGACACGAATATAGGGGCTAGATTGGCGGCAGGCTGGATCCAGAAATTATTTTTGGGAACGGGCTAAGGCTCACCCAGGTACGATTTTGGGGAGGGGGGCTGAGAGGTGGAAATCGAAACAGCGGGCTATTACACTATCAAAATATATGATAAAAGATCTTTGAGTCATATGATAAATTGATAATGGAATACAGACGTCGATCATATCGACGTCAAAGATTTTTAAAATCGTACCTACTAAATATTGTATCAAAGATAATTATGATCTTATAATAATAATATACTTAATGATCATTTTGATCATATAAAACCCCCTTAAACCATAATCAGAATTCTGTCAGAATTAAATCGGGGCTTCAGCACCTAGCCGGTCTCACCTGGCTACTGCTTACACTTGAATGACTCACTACACTATGGCTATGATGACGAAACAGTTGATAAGTATTCACATTATTTATTAGCACACAACACAATAATATTGTTAAATGCCATGCCACACATACACATACAAACGCCAGTCGCGGCGATCGCGTCGCTTTTTGGAAACTCGATGCCACATCCGCATTTCGATACAGCAATCGACGCAGAAAGTCGCCAAAATGCGATGCAGCATCGAAGCAACCGCTAAAACGGCGATCGCCGATGCTAAGGCCGAGATTGGTAAGCGTTACTTAGCACATGCTTTGGCTTAGATATGTTCCCGTCTCTATCTTGCACTTGTAGTTTAACAGTTGTGCGACAGTGACGAAAACATCGAAGTCCAAGCACGTGCTTGTCTTGCTTTAACGGTCATCCATCTCGGCCTAAAAGTAAGTACTTAGGCCATGTTGTTTCAACTTACAGTTATGTATCTGTAACCGTCAAATATGGCGGCTTGTACGACAATTTCATACTGACTTAACGATTACGTACTGACTTACGGATACAGATGGTTTGAAGCAACCCGCCCTTAGTCTGCTTTGGCCCTAATGGCTTAGATACTGGCCTTACCACGGAGCTGGTAGAGGTGCCAAATTCATAGTAGTAGAGCTCTTTGTGAAACAGTAGCCCATCTGGGGAAACAGGTATTAAATCATAGGTAGGTACGCACGGCTACAGATCAAGCTATACATTTCCAGTATAAGCCGATCTCGCATTGTATAGGATTTCCTTACAATGAGAGGTCAGTGTAAACTGGGAATGTGTAGCCGAGTGTATCTACCTATTTTTGCCTTTAAGCACTATTACTGCGTTTCAATTTTAAACGCATGGGGCCAGTGCGACGTTGTGCACAAGCACATGAGACCTTTCAACTTTGTCTGTAGGGTGGACAACGCATCTGCGATGCCTCTAGTATTATATTGCCACTTAGGTACCATCAGTTGCAGGCGCGGATACAAGATTTCGTTTAGGAGGGGGGGGGGGTCGGATTTTGCGTGATTTTACCTATGTGCCAGAAAATTCGTTCTAATCAAATAAATTAATAGTTTTTAGTTAGTTTAATAATATAATTCAGGGGATTTGGGGAAATTGCACCTATTTTTCCCTGTATCTGCGCCTGATCAAGTGGGCCTGCAATAACATAAAACAAACTTGTAGTTCACACAGTTATTTTCCCACAGAGGAACCGATGAACATGATGACGAAGTCGCTGACTTCCATCCAGCAGGCTGTGAACTCCGTCCGCGACTTCACGCACATCGACCAGACCGTGCCATACATCTCCAGCGTGCTCGAACAGCCCATCTCCATGTTCACTAAGAACGAACTCATAGAGACCGGCACCGTCGCCAGCGCCGAGGAATGCTTCGAACTACCCCCCATCAAGCACCTCCCGCTAGACCTCTCGGAGAACGTTCTAGAATCGATTGTGAACGAATTCCGAGATGTATCGAGCGATGCGGAAGAAATCAGGCGGGTTAAGACTGAAGAATTGCAGAGGAAGTTGAAGACGTATAATAGCATAATGGAGAAGAAGTACGATGGGGAATTGATTCATAGTAGTAGGAGGAGTAGGCGGAGGGAGGCGGGGTCGGGGGGCAGTACCCCGCGCGTCGCCACGCCCGTCCGGAAGGCCGACAACGTGAGCTACACCAGCCCCTGCGTCATGAACGTCAGCGTCTATGGGTGAGTGCTAACTGGTTTTTTAAACTTAATAATTAATATGATTTCCCACTTTTAGCAATTATTGATGATCTTTGAACGTCTGTATCTACGTTTACGTTAAGCCCAGAATTATGAAATTGGAATCATCAAGGCAGAAACATGACTATTAACAATTACTACTAATCATGTTTCTGCCTTGCGAGACTCGATTAACGCGATGGTTTGCAACACGCACTAGGTATAGTCGAAGTTAACAATTGGATTGATGTAGTAGGGTAACTAAGATATGAATCAGAATTTGCAACACAATTTCTATTCGCCCCACGCCTAAACGATTAAACATGTTCGTATATTACCCTGTATTAAAATTCTAGGACCACACAACAACAAAACGACGAGCTGCTGGAAAGGCAGATAGAAGAGAAAGAGAAGATACTCGCCAAGATGCTGAACTTGGAGTCCCTCAGCATCGACAGCCCCAAGCCCGACTCCCCCCCGGACCCCGCGCCCCCCTTCCGGCACGTCGAGATACACCCACCAGTAGAGGTAACACCCAAACCAGTCCACAAAGTCACAAAAACACCCATTAAAAATCCTACACCCATGGATTTAGTCCCAAAATTGGTCCAATTACCTAACACCTGGAATTTGGAGAACATAGAGCTAAAATTGGACACGAAACACAACGGATATAAAGATCGCTCGCTTTTATCTCCCGACGACCATTTAGATAGCGAATGGGAAATAATCTGATACGAAATTGTGTCTAAATCTGATTTGCTTTTTACAATATGAAATTAGACACCAGGTTGTGGTTGCACAATCCATATAAAAACTAATGTTGTTCAATTAATTTTACAAAACTGAAAATTTTAAATTCTAGTATCTAATTGTTTTTTTACCGACTTCGTTAAGGTTATGTATTTAATGCGTTTTTGTGTAGGTTCGTAGAAAAGAAAATAGTTTCGAAGCTTAAAAAATATTTGGGTAGATATTTCTTGATAGATAATGGATTGCGCAATCGTAAATTAATCAATTTGACGACTTATGAATAGTAAGTATTATCTCATTAAGTGTTAAAGCAATGTTATTATACATATACCTACCCACTGTTTTGACACTGCAATTTGTAGCTTTGTGATTTAATACGTCAACAATTTGGATTGAAATCGAAAGATTTTCAATTGTAAAATAGTGTGAAGGATGAAGGAATGAGGAAGGAAGAATCACACTTTTAAATGGATCAAACTATTATCTAAGCTTAATTTATAGTTACAAAAAAGCTATCAGTCACATTGGTCAATCTAAATAAAAATATATTGATTTTCACCAAGTCAAGTGAACTAGACAATGAAAAAAGCAGCTAAACTATGATAACAAAGGTTCCTAGCCCCCAAGTAGGTACTCAGCATTAATTAATATAGGTAAACCAGAATCTCATGGCATAAAAAAATAATATGAAATAATGATTTTGGCATGTCAATGCATACTGGTGACTTTTCAAATGAAGTACGAGTTGTGTAAAATTCTGATAAATTGTTAGTGCTAGCTAAAAATAAAACTCTTTTATCAATTTATCCCAGTGCTGGTAGCAACAAATTTTAACCTCTCCTTTTGACAACAGACTCTGGTTGACCTATAATATTTATTGCCGGGTACTGTATGTATATTAGTCAATTGTATATTTAAAGTGGCAACTATGAATGAAAATGCGATTCGATACCTAAAATTACCCTGTATAAGGTTTCAGTTCGAATAAAGCATTTAAAAAAAATAACATAGACCATTCACACTATCAATATACAATAGATTAGTAGCAGTTATGTAATCTGTCAATACTCAATAGTCATAGTATATAATGGACAAGAACAATAGTATTCGTTGGCATGCGTTTAACAAAGATGCATTTAATGGAGGCTTATTTTGTAACAATAGTAGTATAAGTTAATGTGCTCCTTGATTATGATATGAATAAATAAATAAACACATAATCAAGAACATAAAGCCCCGTATTCATGGTAAACAAATATTGCACAACATTGTTGGAGCAGCGTGTTTCTGTGTTGCTAGAAACATGCTGCTGACAACACAATGTTCAGTGGCCAAGAAAAAACATTGTTTTCAGCAACATTATAAGTTGCTATCAACAATGTTGCTAAACATTTGTTTACCATAAATACGGGGCTTAAGACAGGCTAGATTTATTTATAATGTGTCGAATAGTATGTAAGCTCCTCAATGCATAATTATGTTTGTAATTTTAACAGTAATGGCAGATTTTTTTATGAACTGTAAATGTGCACAATTGCACGACTCCAAGTAGATTACTAGAGTGTCCTAATGCGCATTTAATTTAATGTATTTAGCAGAACAATAGCGACATTTCAACAATAGGTGTCGCCAGTGGACCGAGGAATTGAATTATCATTATTATTTAACCGATTTTGGGGTGGGTTTGGGCGCAAAGTTTTGTATTGATCAATACGGTTCTGCCTATCCCAAAAAGGATTTTAGGTGTGTTTACAGCACAGAGGAATTACAGTTTTCCTCCG
Organism: Thalpophila matura; assembly: GCA_948465475.1. Lineage (NCBI taxonomy): Eukaryota > Metazoa > Arthropoda > Insecta > Lepidoptera > Noctuidae > Thalpophila > Thalpophila matura. The sequence goes on from OX419191.1 coordinate 1,967,545, forward strand.
TGGTTTACAGCTCTCATATAACCTTGATAAATGGACAACATAATTCTATTATCACCTTGGCTTAGGCTTAGATACAACATTTTGTAACGATTGTTATGTTAAGCGACATTGCAAAAAGTTGCAAGTATTAAAACGTTGTTTCTTTTCTTTTCACGCTGATCTGGCAACATAAGTAAATCTAAGGGATGTGGGATGGGAAGGCTGAAGATTTATGATTGGATGTTATCATTATATTTTATTTAAGAGAGGAAAAACGGGAACATGCTTAGATTTTTTTTTATGTAAAACGGACGTAACTCACTTTCAGTCACAAATCGAATTTTAAGTTTAAAAAAAACAGTATTTATTATAAAAAAGTATTATTGTTTTGGATATTTAAAGGAATCTAAATTTATTATAAGCTTATTTTGCCCCTTGTTAGGCAAAAGTTTGTCTCGAAGGAAATAATGAAACAATCATTTGAATATTTTCATTTGGTCACTCAATTGTAGTGCCTATAATTAATATGTACGATAGATCTCTACGCACACTGCATTTTTATATATTATACATATTTATAGCGTTTGTACACATCAATGCACCAGTGTGCAGGTAGCATTAAGTACTTACTAAGCCACAATTTTTTTCATTCACAATGCAAATAATGTTGTTTAATACACGAATACCCAGTTTAATGCAAATTTAAACATATATTTTTTTGCTAAATAGACTATTATAACACTATTTGACAGTGCAAAGAGCCAAAATGTAAAAAAAAGTCATCATTTATTTTATTTATTGTTTACTCTTAAACATAGTCATCCCCAAGCATAATGAATAAAGTTCCTTGCATCACAACATAATAATTTTATGTGTGTATTACTACCTAAATATAAAGAAATGTAAAATAGTTACACGAATACCTACATATTTTATAAATGCAAAGTAACCCAGGGTACTGCCACAATGCAGTTAATAATTTGGGAATTAATGACGTACCTACACACCTACATTAATAGATTTTCTTATTTTTATATTATTTAAGAGGCATATTTTGTTATCATCAGTTTTATCAAAATTGGCTTTAATTTACTCATCCTCAAAGAAATTTTCCTGTAAGTTATTTTTAATTTTTACCAACTGCCTGAATGTTATGCAATTATTTTTATACAAAAATCTCGTTTATCTCATATTATACAGTCGGTTGCAGAAAAGGTCATTAAGTTTTAAAGGAGACCATAGAAATTGTATGGATAAAGTTAATGACCTTTTCTGCAACTGACTCATAATCTCGAATATTATTGACTGCTAAAATTGTGTTACATCAATAAGGCTAGAAATGTATAAATTGTGATATTATTTATTTTGGTTTTGGCTGAAAAATAAATTATTTGATAATTTAAGTTTTGTTTTATTTAGAGCATCAATTTTTCTTATGTTTTGGCGGTTCTGTTCACATTGGCGTAGCTAGTAGGGGTCGTTCCCGCTCGTTAATACCCCGTAGTTAACACTATTAACGACTGGGAATATTTCGTCCGCTCTAACGAAAAATTCGGACATGTGGAACAAAACATTCCCGGTCGACAACGTTTGATGGCAATCGATTGCACACGAAACACTAGTGGGACAGAATATGGTCCAATAGCTATAGCATGTATGTATGGGAGCCGACAAAAATAAAACACAACGTTGCACATACAAACTTTATTTGCATAACACGATGCAATGCTACTTATCGACACTTCGCAGTACAATAAATAAACGCGAAAAAAAACAATTTGGTCCATTACCGAATTCAAAACTAGCTGTCTATTATACAAATAAAAAAATACTGTCTTTTCCACAATCAACAATGATTACACTATGTTTAGAGCTCTCGAGTCCACATCACATATTAGAGATATTGGATCACACAAAACTTGATCGTCAAATGAAACATCAGCCAATAAGCAAATAGCTGTTCTTCAAAATTAATATTAAATTTGAAGGCACGAATATAATATTTCGTTAATCTGATAAGGTTTTTATAAAATCTGACTCATTTTACTATGACGTATTACAAAATTCTATTGCCGTACCAAGAGCTCTATCAATCAACCGAAAATAAAAATCGAAAACATACAAAAACGCAAGAAAAATGGTAACAAATAAGTAGTGATCAAAGCAAAGCAGAAGAAAAAATATTCATGATATTTATAAGTAATTGGCGAAACAACAACAATGTTTTACTTATAAAAATAAACAAACGCGTAGGCTTCCTAATTTATTGAAATTATTAAATCAAAACATGTGATTGCATTAATTAATCTATTAAACGATGCAACAATTTGATTGATACAAAATGAAAATGTGAGATCTTCAATTTGAATAGATAACCATTATCAGCCGAGAGGCTTTAACAAAAATCAATAAACCTATGGCCTATTTCACCACGTCCGGATAAATCACGGTTAACGACGATATGTTCCTAATTTGAATTTATCTGATGGATAGAGCCTATCCGGACACTATAAAATGAGCCCATAGGCCCTTAGGCTGACTCAATTTAAAATGCCATAGTACTTAGAAAATTTTGAAGGGATAGAATAAGATGAAAAATAAAATTGAACATTACTGTGATTTTGTAACAGTTCAATCTAGTAACTTTTCCAATCCTAAAGAATATTTTTAGACCTTTCCACGATACATCACCCTGAAAAAATACTCATTAGTGCTGAGTGCCAAAATGTTAGTGTTCATTCATTTTTATTAGTAAGGGACTAGATAATTATAACAAGCGTAGGTATTGTATGCGCCCTATGCGCTGCGTTTCGATTACAAATAACGCGCGTCGAACGGCAGCGCTTGATGTAATCCGTTGCATAGAAATTCGCACAATTTACGCGCACAATACGCATTCCATCGTTCGCGCGAACAATACGCTTGTTATAACTAGTCCATATTATATGTGTAATAAGTTTAAGTACTTAACTACAGCTAGATACAAAATTGGTCAGTGCGTGCGCTGATATGAACGCGACCTACTAATCTAATTAGACTATGGCGAGTCACCCACAATTCTGAGTAAATTTTTCTAACTAATCAACTTTCTTTTCACCCTGTTAGCTCCCAAGAAACGCTTCGGTATTCAAAAATGTTCAATCGTAGCTTTAAATTCAGTTTTAAACAATATTTTTATTTTCAAGATTCTGCACAAGCATCCAATTAAACACTTTAGGCAAGAACTCAGATCATAGAAACAAGGGAGATGTGCCAAGGCGCTATTGAGCTTGATGCTTTAATTTGCCCACATTGGGCGTAGTACAAAAGTACACGCTGGCGACGAACCGAACACGATCGATGATATAAATACAGTGTTTTAGTTTAGTGTTTAGTGCTAGTGTTGAGTGACGATTAACAGTGTTAGATTGAGGGTGTGCGGAATTTTTAATGTGTGGGAGATCTTTATATTCACGAGGGGCGCTTGTAATTGTGTTGAAAAATGTACTAAAAGTGGCGACAGTTGTTTCCGTACTAATTTGTTATGATGGCATATCTCCTTGTTTCTATGATCTGAGGGCAAGAAGCTACAAGTAGATCGGCGTACCTTCCCGGGAGGTAAATTCAGTGGGTTTACGCTGCATCAGAAGATAATATTCAAACATTTATAGAGTTACGCGATAGAAAGTCTACCTTGTAGGTTAATATAATTTTAGGTACGCTGCGCTGGGCGAGCTGAATTAGACTTTATTAAGTTGTGGCAAGAGTCGCTATTTAACTGTATTTGCGGAGTCATCTTTCTGTGACTTTAGTTCAGTTGTATGTAACCGAGGCAAGCGATGTCCGTAGTTCACATAGTATGCTGAATATCAAAGCTACGATTGCATATCTTTTGGTTCCCATTATACTAGAAAACAGTTGCTTTTCTTAAAACACGTCCTTCTATCAAAATTGTTCCTACCATCGCCGCACGCGACATTAAATAAATCTGAGTCTTCAATACAAGTACTTATAAGAACTACATAATTATTATAACCACGTTTTGAAAAACAGATGACTTAATAATAATCACAATTTTGGTGTTTTCACAAAATTAATTCAAGTTTTCTATATGGCAAGTAATGCCAATGTCAGACGTGTTATGAAAATGAGTGTGAAAGCAGAGAAAAATAATCAAAACTAAATAAAATTCTTGATTGACAAATCATATTCAAGGTAAATCTTCTTGAGGAATATTAATAAAACCAGCAGCCTAATTGTGTAACTCAATTTCTTTCGCCATGGCTTTCATTTTGACTGTTCAACAACATCCATTGCGGCGTTGGGCTAGTTAAAGGAGCACGGATTAACAATCATACGGCGTAATGAATGTCAAAAACAATGCCATGGTGATAGCAATTGGGTTACGCAATTCGGGTGCAGGGGTGGCCAACAACCGGTCGATTGCGGCTGTTAATCCAGTCGATCGTGGCAAGACAAAGAGAAATATAAGTTAAAATAAGATTCGATATTAAGTTGAATGAAGAGGTACTGGTTATGTAATTGGTAGCTGGCACAGTTTTGTCAGTAAACTCCGCCACTCCTGATATACACATAATCAAACGACTTGCGAAATCTGATGTAGGTACAGAATTATACAGCAAATTATACATAATGATAAGCATAGCGGCGCCCTTTAGCATCGAACAGGGATTTTGTTAAAAGCTGTATTTTATTATGTTGTGTTCAGTTTCCCAAAACGTGGCAATAATAACCATAAAACTTTACACTAGGGTTGTAACGGTTATCACTTAGCACATGAGGAATAATGAGGATATTTAGGTACTATCGGTTTAGAGGATGCGGATGGGGATTCGGAAGTAAAAAAGTTGTTTTGAGGATGCGAATGAGAGTGCGATGCGAGGATGTGAGTGTGGACCCCGACATGATATGAAATTGTGAATTTACTTTTAAATTGCGCTCAGAACACTTTTCATTCGGCGAGAGATTTAATATTCAATTTGTGCGCATTGACACATCTTCATAGAAATTATGACGATGCGGATCTTTAAAAATCGAACACGAGGACAGGATGCGAATATTTAAATTTACCCAAATGCTCCGCAGTTGCGGATATCCGTTACAACCCTGCTTTACACTACATCTTTAACCTTTAAAACCTAATCTTATCGAAATGTGGATGACGCCAACGAAATAAGCTATACAATTTTATGCTAAATATTAATAAGATCAGCTGAATACTGCTTTTTGACTAAACACACAAACATTTGACAAAACACTGGCGCTGCACATCAAACATTTGGCGGCAACGCGTTATAGAAATAGGTATAACCAACAGACGCATTCAAGCTTATAGAAAAGTTTTTAACAAGTTATTTTAGCGTTAAATATCACAACATATAGCAAATTAAGCCGTATACACATAAAAGCGAGACGTTTGTTCTACGACACCACAGTGACCAAGTTCTTTAATACTCATAAAATTTGTTGGCAGTCTTATAAATTAGGAATAAAAAATATAATAGTAGAAAAAATCAGACATTTAAAAGGAATATTGGTGTATTTTTTCTTAAACGCACTGGACGGAATTTGGCAGTTTTATTAATTTTAATAACCGATTTACTACTGTCATCAAGATGCTATGAAGAATAATAATTACTTATTTTAAAAATACACATCACTTTCAGATAATCTCATATAAGTATACAGTCACCATCAAAAGCAATCATCAGTTCATCACAATAATAATAATTAATCTGTTACAATAAAGTTTTATGAATGCAGCTGCACATTATAACAAATAATTTTAAAATTGTTAATTTATTCATTATGATGCTAACTGTACTATGATTAGTAGCGTTACTCTATGCCTCTATAAAAATATTACAGATCTCTAATGGGAGGCCTTCTCCAGCAATATTCACATGATATAAAGAAATAAATAAATAATCGACTTAAAACTATCAAAAAGACTTACGAATCAGTACGATACTCGGTCAGTGTCGTAGAACAGTGTCCTTATAATATTACCGTCGAAGCTCGCTCGGCTCACGTCTAAGCTCGCTCAGCTCATGTCCACGCTCCGCGTCTTATAATACTGACCACATTTAGTAAAATATCTCCAAAATACACTAGTCTTGTCCTCAGTCTTTCGTTTTGATGACCGAACGATATTATTTATATAACCTTTGTTCTCGCGGCTTGAGTATTCGTTGAATCGATTGTAATAATAAATACAATGCGGTTAATTTTACACATCGAGCTTTAGAAAGAGATATCGGCTAGCTTCGGCTTTATAGAGCGTCATCTCTGTCGCACGAAGCACTAATAGTTCGGTATTTAATAAACAAGTCAGCGACGAAATGTCACATATTACCCGTGCAACTTATAGAGACCGGCAAACAACTTGAGCAAAAAGCAGCGCAGGCGAAGTGAGGGAAAGTTTGCGTACGTACGCTTAAACGAAAAATTGCGCAGTCAAGGTCATTGTTTAAGATGTTTGTCGGTATCTGTAACCTAACTGTGCAACTCGCGCTGTGATGGCCATCACGAAACGAAGTGCACAGTTAAGTCGCACGGGATATAGGTATGGAAGACGGATACGACGCTCTACAAAGCCGAAGCTAGCCCATTATCTCTTTCTCAAACTCGATGTGTAATAATGCCCCCTTAGGTATTTATAAAACATGATTAAATTATACAGGGTGGCAGGTTAGACAGTGGAAATATTTTAAGGGGTCATTGTACTCATCATTATGAACAACTTTTACTATGGGACCAACCCTGAAATCGCGACAAAAAAAATCAGCTGTTCCATACATTTTGTTGAGTTATGTGAACATAAATGTATGGAACAGTTGATTTTTTTTTTCGCGATTTCACGGTTGGTCCCATAGTAGAAGTTGTTCACAATGATCCCTTAAAATATTTCCACTGTCTAACCTGCCACCCTGTATATAATAATTGTTTAGGATAGCTGCCTTAAACTTTTCATATTTTATGCACAACCACGAGTTCACCATTATGATTATGTATCTTGAATTTCAAGTCGATATCAATAATTTAATTCAAATAATACAAATTTTATTCCTCAAGTACTGAACAGGATTTTGGCTCCCACGTCTAAATCAAAACTAAAATGTTTCGTAAAGAACCTCGCTCCCAAGCCTTAAGCCTTAAACCTACATTTTGGCAGTATTTGACGAACCAACATATATACAAACAGTCATAACCACTTACTACTATTATTACTTTCGTAATAGCGAGCTGTATAGTTCGAATCATTTCGACGAAACAAATCGCAAATATTCATTTGATATTACTCCCTTACTTATAAAAACTTGTGACTCTTAAGCACTGATTAAATATGCAACTATCCTTGTCATTTGTATGCCAATGAATAGAGATGGCTATTGACTTAAGAGCTATTTTAGTTAAATAACATTTAATCTTCGTTTATAAGTAAGGAGGTTAATATGTATTTAAATTGTGTACCTGTATGTAGTAATTGGACCGTTACATTTTCGATTCAAAATTCACTTGCGTTAGCGACAAGTCTCGTCAAAATGGTTCTTGCTAACTTTACAAATATTAATTACATTGTCCCTTCACGTCCAGTTTGTGTAATATTTCACAAAGCCTTTTTCTTGAGTGCACGTTGTATTAAACAAAGTTTTTATATCTTTGTTCTTGAAGTAATTTACATAAGGGTATAGAGTCAAAGGCTAACTGCATGTTTTTTTCGAAGTTGACTTATAAATGTAAAAAAATATGTCTTTTGATTATCTATGGTTCCTGTTATTAAATCTAGATAAAAACTATGCAAAAAGCTGTTTGAATACTAGCATTAGAATCTACGCTAGCTTATACTTACCAATAAATAACAAATTTTACTAACGGTACACGTATTTCAATTGTTTTTGCTGTCTTTGATTCTATATCCCTATATATATTATTTCGTCCAATTTTTACATATAATATGCGAAACAGCAGAATAACAATATAAACACATAAGTGAAGAGATTTCCCTATAAATGTGCTTTAAGACGCCTAAAGTGAAATACACATTCTTTGTGCTGCAAAATAATTTTGTCGCGTGTCGTGCTATCAATTTAAGGGCGCTCTCGGAATTTTGTCTCCTCTCTCGCTCGCACAAAACCATTTTTAAGAATGTTGAATGTAAAGATGCATTTTTAAAAATGTAATCTGATAGTGAACTACAAAATAATATTAATTTTACAGGTAAATAATTAAAACACATTTCTACTGTGATATCTAATAAACAGACCTAAAAAACTATTATGATCTTTATAATATTATAATTAATATCATTTTCTAGTTCGCTATCATATACATTTTACAAAAATGCATCTTTTCATTTAACATTCTTAAATATATGGTTCTGTGCGAGCGAGAGAGGTGCCGAATGCGAGAGCTATCTTAAGACGTGATTACAAAGTTTTAAGATAGAAAGTTAATATTAAATCCATAGTATATCTTTTCCAACAAAACTAGACCGTTTACCTGTCGTTATCAAAAATAGTTACATATCTGTTACGTATTTCACGAGACCATATTGTACGGAAGATTTTTTTGAGGTAAAGGATTATAAATATACTATAACAGAATGTAAACGTCTTTTTTGGTTAATTTAAGAAACAATGTTTCTGGTCTTTCGTCACTTCATTTGAAATGTACACTAGCGGAACGAAAAGGTTTGGCACTTATCAAGCACTTTCTATCGGGGTCACATGAGGCCTTTTCGAATCTTTTGCACTGTACAAGCAAGTTTTTTGCACTGTGCAAGCAAGTTTTTTGTACTATACATGCAAGTTTTTTGCACTGTGCAAGCAAGTTTTTTGCATTGTGCAAGCAAGTTTTTTGCACTGTGCAAGCAGGTTTTTTGCACTGTGCAAGCAAGTTTTTTTTGCACTGTACAAGCAAAATCCTTGAAGTGCTTCACCTTTACGTTCCGCGAGTAAACATAGCCGTTAAAGCAGTGGTTCCTAACCTTTTTAATCTTGTTACCCCTAAATGACCTTAGAAAATATCATTTTACCCCCGGCCCCCTCGCCTTTAAAATGTTATCACATGAAAGTCTTTATTGATCACAATTAATTGCAAAAAAGTTAATGAATTAATGATATTCAGTGTGAAGGTTTGTATTGTTTTGCATTAGGTTTAGTTTTTCATTAACGATTATAACATTTACACCCTTACCACAAAAAAGATAGACACGCATTAAACGCGAATGCTACCAAAAATAATACACACTTGTTTCAGACAAGTTAGTGCTAAAACAAGTGCATATTATTTTTGGTAGCATTTCCGTTTAACGCGTGTCTATCTTTTTTGTAGTACGGCCCTTGTTGTTTATTGCCAGTCTTATTACCCCTGCAGAATAGCTCTTTTACCCCCAGGTTAAGAACCCAGGCGTTAAAGGCTACTTTTTATTACATAGGCAGCCTTAAAAACCGTTATCAAAATAAAAATACAATACTTAATATTTAAGAAAAAAATGCAGTGGTGTCATGATTTTTGTTTTTAGAGAGCTTTTATTTTACCTTCAATTTATCACGCGCAACTGTGACATGTGTCATGTTTTGTTAAATTTTGTCAGATTCATTCTTTCTGTGAAGGCATTCCTTATCATATTCAGATCAATACGCAGTCTATAAAACACAGCTGTCTTAAGTTTTAAAAGACAAACCGTCAAAGTCTTACAAGTGATTCGATATGTTTCACGAATCAGTTCGATAAAATGTTTTTATCGGTTATCGATAAATCTATCGACCATCACTACACTATCGGAAAATCACTTACAGTCTTGCCTGTTGCGGGCAAAGTTGATATGTAAGCAATGTGAGCATTATCCAAGTAATATCAACATTGTGACATATTGTAAAAAAAAATACACCGCAAGAACAATGTCGATAAACTGAATTTTAAACCTGGTCAATAAATATAGTTAAGTAGGCATTATCGGCATTGCCCGGGCGATGTCTGTATCTAGCAAAAGATGACATATTTGACGTTTTAACGATTTTGCATATAGAATAAAATAAAATTGTAATTATTACAGCTGTTATATGCAAAACCGTCGTAAGTCGACTTATGTTAAACCACAATCTCTTTAGAGATCTTCCATACATGATAATTAAACATATGAAAACTGTCAACGTGTCAATACTTACAGCTTATAATAACTTACATTTAGCGTGGCGACTAGTTCAGGCGATATTGGTCCTTGGCGACATAACTATGTAATGGTGTTCCATCGGGGGTGGCGGGATGATTGGCGACATTGGCATGTAGTCATTCTCCACTTGGTCTTTTAGACGTACTTTACTCATCTGCTCGTGGCCTAAGAGCAGGTCAACGATCTGTTGTGGCAGCGAGAGAGCGGCCATGTTGTTCTCAGTGAACTCTATGGAGAGGTCCGCCTCGAAATCGAAGTCGTTCTCAAGACACTCCACGGATTTGGAACAGCGGTTCGTTTGCACGTGTTCGGTGTCGTCGAGAAACTCGCAGCTTTTAGTTTCGCCTTTTGAAAGGTTCCCAGTAGTGATCTTTAGGTTTTTCATCTTGCGACTCACCTTGAAGCTTTTGAATATGTCCCGGGTCGGCGTAAAGTCGAATTTCTTCTTTTTAGTTTCGACGTCTTTGTTTTCTTTTGACGTTTCGGATTTCTGAGAGCCGGTGACGCGGGAGTCGCTTTTGAGACGTTTTCTGAAGGAAAAAGGGTAAGATCTAGTTTACAGATTTTAGACTTCATACTGCTGTGTATAGGGCGAATGGTGGATTCCCTTCTACGTACACTATCACTGACCGAGAAGGCTTCCATGATATTGTTGTCGGGGACACTTGTAAGGGAGTAGTGTCGCAGTTACCTGAACACGCTGAAGGGTTGTCTCTTGGGCAGCGTGTTGCTGCAGCGAGCCCAGCGACGAGTGCCGCGTCACGTTGTAACAGTTACCTGAACACGCTGAAGGGTTGTCTCTTGGGCAGCGTGTTGCTGCAGCGAGCCCAGCGACGAGTGCCGCGTCACGTTGTAACAGTTACCTGAACACGCTGAAGGGTTGTCTCTTGGGCAGCGTGTTGCTGCAGCGAGCCCAGCGACGAGTGCCGCGTCACGTTGTAACAGTTACCTGAACACGCTAAAGGGTTGTCTCTTGGGCAGCGTGTTGGTGTGCGTGTGTGCGAGCGGCAACGTGTTGCTGCAACGTGGTAGCGAGCCCAGCGAAGAATGCCGCGTCACATTGCCCTCGCGAGTCGGCTTGCAGCGACGGCCCCAGGTTTCGCCTGCTTTTAGTGTGCTGTAACGGAGCGATATATTTATACCAACGTTACACAGAAATAGAAGTTTTGTCTTTTGTTTTATTAAAAAAAAAGTTAAAAAATCTATATTTTTGCGAATTTTAAACATGTTAAAGCCATGTTATGTTTATATCTTATATAATTATTTAATAACATTAAAAAATCTAATAATGTATGTAGTTTTAGTTTTTATCAAAATCGGACCCGAGACTCCTTTGAGTGTTTTTCGCTGATTCTTACAGTTTCGGATTTGGCCATCCACGCCTGGTTGAAAAGTTCACCCTGTCAGGTATACCTATAACATCGAGTGGTGCTACGTACCCGAAGGGATGTCTGGGCGGCAGCGGCGGCGGGCGGCGCCGGCGCATGGTGGCGTACACGCACTCGCCCACGCACTCGTACGTCGGCTCCTCGCACAGCCCCGCGCCCAGCGCCTGCGCAACACAATCGTATCACCACACTGATACTATACTCGGACTTTTAATTGTTTGCAGTATCTTGACAAATGGAGGGATACCACTTATTAACAAAAAAAAAAACCGGACAAGTGCTATTATGCCTCGCGCCCTAAGGGTTCCGAAATATGATCATAGATGGCGCTACTGCATACTTCCAATGGCGCCATCTATGAGCAGATGGCTCCACTTATGGTCCGGTGACTGACGGCGGACAACAAAGTGATCCTATAAGGGTTCCGTTTTTCCTTTTGAGGTACGGAACCCTAAAAAAGAATGAACCAGACTGATTGAACTGAATTATGTTCTTATGAAATGTACTTTTCATTGATTTGTTAAGATTTAAAATAAAATACGCATGTATAAAGCCTGCAATACACGTTGGCCGAGCTTAGACCAACGCGAGCCTAGACAAATTGACACAAGGCAAGCGCTACTGTCTAGACGTTGCATACATGTTGGCCGAGTTTAGACCAACGCGAGCCTAGGCAAATTGACACAAGGCAAGCGCTACTGTCTAGACGTTGCATACATGTTGGCCGAGTTTAGACCAACGCGAGCCTAGACAAATTGACACAAGGCAAGCGCCTAGACGTTCGACAAGTTTGAAGGAAGCCAATGCAAATGGCCAATATAGGCGAGTTTTGAGGAGACGCCCACATGATGGGCACTGTCAGTTTTTATTGTGCATCGAAACAACATGGACGACGACGTCGTAATTATCTCAGCCGCTGCTATTTATTTAATGAGCGCTTACAATTATTATGTCAGTGTATACCGCACTAAAGTTGTGAAAAAGAAACGATAAAAAAAAAAATATATATAGAAAAACAAAAAACCCGACTGCGTAAAAACTAATTTTAAAAAATACGTGAAAGAATTAACTTAAATAAAAACTAAAAAGAAAGAAACAAGCCCAGTAGTTTAGAATTCTGTTAAGTAATACTAAATAACTACACAATTGAAATAGTTTTATAATCGATACACACATAAAACAAATCATAAATTCTAATGCAGAACAGAACGACTCACAGTCGGGGCCCCTTGGGAAGATAAGATTGGTAAAATTTAAATGGGCCCCGACTGTGAGTCGTCCTGTTCTTTCACTTCTTTCACGTATTTTTTAAAATTAGTTTTTACGCAGTCGGGTTTTTTGTTTTTCTATAAATTACAATTTTTTATTTTATACTTTTTAGTTATTCTTTGTTTTCATGTTTGTATATCGTTAATACTTGAAATAAAAACTTAAATCAATAAGTAAGAATTAGCGAGAATGATTGCTTTGTTAAACAACTTTAAATCGTTATATGTATATCTTAAACTATTATTTTAAATGAAAAATGATAAAAGGAACCTAAATATCATTTTACCTATTCAACGACACCCCACTTGACATAGTTCATCAACTTTTTTTTTTTCATTTTGACAATATGGCGTCTGGTTGTCGCTGTGGTGAATTTTGATTACTGTTATGTCTTTAGTGACACTCGCAAGGTTAAGACGAATCGATTGACGTAAGAATAAATTATCTAAATCGGCCTACGCATTTAGAGACCAAATGCGTAGGCCGATTTTGATAATTCTCGAACGCCACATAGAAACAAACATACATACATACATAGACTGATAAACACATTACCCTCCTGCGTTGCGCAGTCGGGTAAAAAGAAGGTGGTGGATGTTAAGTATTCACAGTCGGTACGCTTGACAAGTATGTGCGACAACTGAAGATAAATTTTGTCGTCGGATTTAAAAAAGAAGACTGTTGTTTGAAAACTGGTCTTTTTAGCTTAGTTCACGTTTCTCGGTAGAGTTAGTAGAGTACCTATAGTATATTCCTTGCCCCTTGGGCCGGATCCAAAAAAGCGCTAGATTGCGCTAAATTCTCAGTTTCGGCGCTAAACATGTCAAAAAACCGCTAGATCTAGCGCCGAAAGCGCTAAAATGGCAGCACTGGCGCGGACAAACATGTGAACACTATTCAGGGCAGGGCTGTCAGGTGCAAAAATGGTGTGATCGTACGACAACTACAAAAAATCGTATGCCAAGGATATTTTGAAATAAAAGATCGTACAACCTAAAAGTACAAAGTTTTATTAAAAATAACAAAAAATCGTAGTTTTAGTAAGGAAATGCAATAAAAGAATCAAAGAAAGAAAACATATTTATTTGGCACATGCCTTATGTATACCTACACAACAAAACAAAAAAAAATAAAAACATAAAACTACACAATTAAAAAAACTATTAGATTTAATATAAACTTTGTACAGATCGAGCGAGTCTCGCTTGAGACTGACAAGAAAAAAGGGTTTTTAACAAGTCGCAATAATTACCGAAAGAAAAAAATAATAAATTTCGTAAAAATGCAAACAAATACAGCCTTTAAATGACTCTACAAAGAGTCTTCATTCAAGTAAAAGATCTGCGTACGCGTTAGGTTGTTGGGGAATTCCCGGAAACTCATACTTGCCAGTTGAGCACGTTCGTTTCATTATGAAATGTTGCCAGATTTGCTAGGTACCTATATAAAAATCGTACATTTTCCGTACAATCTTGGTCTAGCGATCCTACATGAGTAAAAATGACAAAAAATCGTAGGAGTACGATTAAAATCGTACATCTGGCAGCCCTGACACTATTGGCTGAGTGCGCGTGAGCGCCTTTGATTTGTGCAGAAAAACCGACACCGCTCCGAAGTGAGGCAAGTGATCGCGAGCGACTGCCAATTGTGGCAAGCTACGTCAAATGAGGTCTATACACGTTGGCGCTTGTCTATACTCAACCAACTAGGCAAGTGACACCGAGCGATAGCAAGTCAATGCAAATCAGCAAATAATACCGTCTACATGTTGGTATTGGCTTTCACTCGGCAACGCTCGGCCAACATGTATTGCAGGTTTGATGTGTGCAGAAAAACCGACACCGCTCCGAAGTGACGCAAGTGATCGCGAGCGACTGCCAATTGTGGCAAGCTACGTCAAATGAGGTCTATACACGTTGGCGGTTGTCTATACTCGACCAACTAGGCAAGTGACACCGAGCGATAGCAAGACAAGGCAAATATACCGTCTACATGTTGGTATTGGCCTTCACTCGACAACACTCGGCCAACGTGTATTGCAGGCTTAAGGTAAAATATATGCTTAAATGCTTAAGCATATATTATAGGCTTTGGCATGTTTAAAATTTACAAAAATATAGTTTTGTTAATATTTATTTATTTCAACTATTTTTATCATTCGTTCTTTACGCAAATTCGTTCAGTGCCCTAACACTATTAAGCCGTGTCTCCTGCGCCCTGTTTTCGTGTTCGACGAACATCGAACAGTGAAGAGTGAACGATGGTCTACGTGTTTTGAGTGTTTTTATTCGTCAAAACACGCAGACCACGCCCCTTTCTCGTTCACTGTTCGATGTTCGTCGAACACGAAAACAGGGCGCAGGAGACACGGCTTTAATGTAAATATGGTATTATTATTTTGCTTGGAACTGTCAAGTTACTGCAAACAATTAAAAATCCGAGTATATACGGGTTGTAAAGTGGTGAAAGAGGATTGGTGCAGAAAAGTTCCAACACCGTAAAAAACGGTATAACATATTGATTGACATTCAGGGGAGCCACTTTAATTATTATTAGGATACCTACACGAAAGTTTTAATTTGAATAAGCCTATATATTTTTAGGGTTCCGTACCTCAAAAGGAAAAACGGAACCCTTATAGGATCACTTTGTTGTCCGTCTGTCATGACCGTGAGTAGAGCCATCTGCTCATAGATGGCGCCACTACAAGTATGTAGTTTCGGATCCCTCGCGGCGCGAGTCGTACTCGCCCTTATCCAGATTTTTTAAATGACCGACGCAAAATTTTAACGCTGAGGGGTTCAGATTATATTACTGAACCCATGGTTTCAGTTTGCGTTACGCTGTCACTTACAACAAAAAAAGCATATTAGGAAAATAAACATATTCATTGAAGACTACAATTATTGTGGCCGTAGACTGCAGACGGTAGTTTTTTTGACAACAGCTGTGACCGGGAACTGAAATAAAGTGGGCGTACCTTCAACACTCCGTCGGGCACATCGCACGCGAGGCCGCATAGCGTGCTGCCCGCGGGCACACCGCACGCGAGGCCGCCCAGCGTGCTGCCCGCGGGCAGCTCGGCGATCTCCTCGTAGATGCCCGACGCGACCGACAGCAGCGAGCGCCGGTCCGACAGACTGCCCACACAATATTACCGTTGCAGTACATGTTGCGTGTACGATAAGCGGCAGTCAATATTACACAACGAGTTTACGAAAGAGATAATCTAAAGGTTAACTTTGGCCGTGTGACGTTTCGTCGCTGAATTGTTTATGGGAAGTAATTAAATGGTATTTATTTTAAATATTCGGTCAGCAAGAAAAATCAGCTTAAAAGTTATTTTGACAGCATAATATGTTTTTGTCGGCCGAAAAAGCAAACATCAGCAAAACCGGGTCAGCAACTAAATGAAGGATTACCAGGAAATAATTCATATTTGGTTAGCAGAATTATTATTTAGTCAGCAGAATTATTATTTGGTCAGCAGAATTATTATTTGGTCAGCAGAATAGGCTTCTTGACAACATTGAAAATATGCCACAGATTGTGGTCATCCTATCAGTTCATAGCGTAAATAAACTTGTTTCACTTGATTTTCAACTAAAATATGTATATTTTTTGCAAATTACACGAAAATAAAATGCAATATTTTTTGTTATTTTAGCTGTGACAAGAACGGCCTGTTGCACTCTGGTGACGTCACACGCTAGTAAGCCAGTGTTGCCAACTTATTTTTCGGGTAAAGAATTCTTTGGGGTAAATTTGAGGGTAAAATTTTAGTGAGCGCCTCCGCAGCCGGCGCCGACTAGGCTCCCAAAAATAATGCCGTTAGGAACCGGAGTAGCCTTGGAGTAGCAGTGATACCAGACGAAAATAATTGCAAACTACCGTAGCAGCAGATTAATGTTGTCGTGTTTTAAGTTAATTTAAATAGGTACCTTAGCCTGACTTTTAAATTACAGTGTCAATGTAAAACAAAATACAACTTTCTTGGACTTACAAGGGGGATGGAGGTGGTCGACGGAGCCCCGGTACGCGGAGCTCCTATTTCTATCTGCAAGGTTAAAAGTAACCTAACACGAAGGGGTTCACGGGGGCTTCGTTTGCTCGCTCACTGAAGCCCCCGTCAACCCCTTCGAACCTAACCTGTCCGTGTCGGGGTGTCCAAGTTCCCGAGCTCGCTTCGCTTGCTCTTGGACCCTAATTAGGTATGTTACTCAAATGAAACATGAAATGTTTTATTAATTATGCCAAATTGCCAACCCCCTTTCCCACTTTTTTTTCCAAAATCAGCGCCGGCTGCCAATTTAGCAACCGGTGCCGGTTGCAAATTCAGGTCACGGCGGCGGTCACGGAGTCACTTCCAAAATTTTAAGGTTAGATTTCGTATTGTTATGATTACTAAAATTTATGGGCTTTTTGGTAAGCAATACATGTAGGTACCTAAGTATTTGAATTGAATTTGAGTTAAACAAACAAATTCAGCATAATTTTATTGTGAAACATAACCATTGATTAAGAAAGAACTTGTTTTATTGTATATCTAAAACCAAAACTTTAGCCAGGTATTTTTGTATAAATAGTTATGATTTTAGAGTGAAATTAATCAGGCATTGGGGTAAAATGAAAATCTAGCTTGGCAACACTGGAGTAAGCAATGTAAGCACAAGTATATATAGTAGTCTTTGAGCATAAGCACGGCTTTGAGAGATTGTAGTTTGCGTTTTATGTTTTTGGGTGCTTTAATCGATCTTTGAGCTATTTCTGAAGCTTTTTTCATAGAAATCTTCTATCTAGTCATCTAGTGGCATAAATATTTATATCGAATCACAAAATGGAGTCAAATTTTGTGCAAGCTGATAACAGCAACCTACCTAAGATAGACGCATTTATGGTTGCACTTTTCTTTAAGAATAACGCTGATTATTATGCTGCGGAACTTAAAAATGTAAAAACAGCAGTGTAAGTACCTACCTACCACATATTTATTTACAAATCTTTTGTATAATCATTCAGAAGTTTTGTGAAATCTCATTTTAGGTTATGTTGATAAAAACTCAGAAACATTACCTATAAATTCTTTTGTGTCATGAATCATGATGGACTGCTTAAAGACGTATTTGTAAATTGTGGATCTACACACCATTTATACGCCATTATAGCCAATAAAAATGAATTATTGATGAAATTAATTTCAGCTGTACCGTCTTGTTGACAAAGCTCGTTTACTAGCGTGTTACGTCACTTCTGTCAAAAACAGCGTTTTTGGAGCGGTTTTGGAAATTTATACTTTATCACTGATTTTTATTGATAAATACAGTAGATCTCCCTGAAGTATCAATGTAGTGTGCTTATAATATAATGAAGATTAATATAAACCATTTCCTAAAATGAGTCAAATAGCCTATTATTAATTATGACAGCCCACCGGCATTGTCCTTTAGGCATACCTGTCGTCGAAGGAAGTGACGGAGTGCGTGTTGAATGGTTGCGCAAGCGCAGCCGTGGACGCGAGCTGCCCCGCGCCGCTGTAGCGAGACAACTGCCCCGATGGGATGTGCTTAGACTCCTAGCCGAAACAAAGGCACTATTTATTTAAAAAGGTAGGATATGATGAACTAAGGGCTTAACACAGTGGAGATTTGCGAGCGAGCTTAATGCGAGGAGTTTGCAGCGAACACGCCGCGAATAGCATCATGGATGCCATGTTGTACACGCTCGGACGACAGACAGCCCACTCCTCTCTATTTATACGATAACGATGCGCGCTCTTTTGCTTGATAAAATAAATATCGTGTAGAAAACGTATATTTTCAATTTAAAATATGCTTGCGTTTACGATACGTAACGTCAAAATTGACAGTGCTAGGCCCTCTGGTCTTCGTCATCTTTTGTCAAGTTTCTTATCTTTTGTCATTGGCTAATATCATTATTTTAACGAACAGCTAACCAGAAATTTTACAGCAAAGCTTATTAGTTTCGATCAGGCTTTCAAAAACCATGTAGGTTATGTTATATTGATAAATTCACGCCAATTTTACAAAAAAAAAAAACATGGTTACCGTACTTTTTTTGAACCACAGAAATTACCTTGGACATGACGAGGTCTATATCATCTAGAGATACTTCCGACGGGCCGCTGTACCAACTACTGCGACGGACGTCGCCTGAAACAAATACATAGGTTTTAATATCGTCCTGTGTCCCCAATGCTCTGGGCTGCATTGTACGTCAGCCTAACTAAAATGAAAAAAAAAAAAACATGTGCGGCCGGGGACCCCCGTCAGGAACGAAGTTCCAATAATGTTCATATTCGTATGAACGTTTCTTATACTACCCATTTTTACACGGTAAATTATTTGTATTATTTTCCAATCCGACTACGCGACCTCTCGCTCTGACGTCTCGGCGGGTACTGGTCGGAGACTGAGCGCAGTTGCCGTGAGTTTGGAGCGTGACGCTCTTCTCATTACGTGACGATTTCTATCAGTTAATTCTTACCGCAAGCCGCGTTAAAGAACTTAATTCCAAAAATTATAATAAATCAAGTTTAAACGGATTAAATTGCAATTATTGTTTTTTTTTTAGTTTTATTGATGTTTTTTTCTTTCTTAAAAAAAACACAATAATACACGAGATTTAATCCATTTAAACTTATTTTATTATAATGTGTAGTAGTCGCGAAAACCTTAGACATTATTATTTGTTCCAAAAATCCACTCAAATAATATAAGTAGCATCGTACCCATGTCGCTATCGCTGTACTTGCGCGCGCGCAGGTCGCCGTCGCTCTTGCTGAGCTGGTGGGCGCGCACGCCGGCGCCGCCCAGCGCCGCCCGCACCGCCCGCGCCAGCGAACCGGCCAGCGGAGAAGAAAACCTCAGCTCGCCGCCGCCCGCACTGAACGAACTGAAATAAATAAAATATTAAGCGAAGTGTCCACTAGCAATAAAATTTGCGGAAGATGACTTGCGCAAGCGACTTCTCGAACAACAAGTCAACTTGCGCGAACGTTTACACGTTGGAAGTCGCTTGCGCAAGTCAACTTCCGTAAATTTTATTGCTAGTGGACACTTCGCTTTATACATTTCGCGTCATCTACTTTTTATTTCAATGGGTGACCAACAAGCAAGCGGGCCATATCTGCAATACCAGAGGCATTGCAGGTGCGTTGTCCACCCTAGAGACAAAGTTAAAGTAAGTTCATTCATGAACCAATAGGATCATTTTATTTACCTAAAACTAGGTAAATGAAGTGATTCTATTGGTTCTTAACAAACACATCCCTCGCACACATCTCTGGTGGAATCACACCCTTAGGATGCGTTTCCAGTGACGCGGATCTAGGCGGAGTGAAGCGGAGCGGAGCGTGAATTGGCCAATCACAGTACCTACTCGAAATCTCCACTCCAAATCAGTGGTAATAGTGTGATTGGCTAATTCACGGTCTGCACCGCTCCACTCCCCAGCTCCGCATCAGTGGTAACGCACCCTTACACTGGTATCCATACACTATTAACTGGAGCACAGCAATAATGCTTAACGGTAGTAACAGGTATGGTGGTAGTACATACCAACCGGAGACTTTTTATGCAATCAGTACCCCTATCATGAGTTTTTTTGACGTATAGTTTCGTTAACGTAAGCATATTTTGAATTTAAAATACAGCAGTCCTGGAACATTTTGATAAAATTTTATACAATTTGCACATTTTAACAAATACAGAGAAATTAATTAAGTATTTAATTTATATAATATTGTGTAACAAACGTGTATTTTCAATTCAAAATATGCTTACGTTAACGATACTACACGTCAAAAAAACTCATGATCGGGGTACAGGTCTGAAGACGAGCTCTTCTATTATAATGAGCGACGTTTAAAAAACTGTAACTTCCAGGGACCATGCATTAGGCCACAGTAATTTTAATACAGCATCATCCAATAAATTGTTTCATTATAGGTCTAACTCATAAATAATGTAATCGGGGCCTCAGACGCGATAACAAGTAAAATAGATATACAAATTACTTGTAAATAAAAAGGTAGCTCACCACAGAATATATACACGACTTGTTTCGAAAACACAACACCACATTATGAGTGCATTGTTTATTTGTCCAAGAATAAAATTGTGGTAAAACCTAAGTATAATACAATAAAAAACTTTTTTAACAAAAAATAACCGACTTCAAAAATCCACTACAAAGAAAATAATAATTTTGGTTTCGGAAGTCGGTGGCTTTGGTTTTTGTTTGCTTTTTTTGCCACCGACTTCCGAAACCAAAATTATTATTTTCTTTGTAGTGGATTTTTGAAGTCGGTTATTTTTTGTTAAAAAAGTTTTTTATTTTTCCCTTTTTAGTTCTTTAACCCGTGTTAGATTACTTTAACGAATTCGTTCAACAGTAAATCTTCTACGGAGTATGTACATTTATGCCTATAACTTTGTACATAGGAATGATTACATAATGTATTATATACTAAAACCTTCCTGAAAGTATGTAGATTACGTTAGTGAAAACCCCATCCAAATCGAATCAGTAGTTTTTGAGAAAATCGCGCACATACAAACATACATACATACATACTTACATACATACATACTTACATACATACATACATACTTACATACATACATACATACGGGACGAATACAGAACCTCCTTTTTTGAAGTCGGTTAAAAATATTGTATTTTCCTCACATTGGCTTAGTCGTCAAAACAACATTGACGTAAGTGTTGTTGACAACAAAGGGCCTGCGCTTTATTTACTCAGAAAAAAACAATAAAGGAGAAATGAAAATGTTTATTATAAACTTAATTACATACAATGTCTTATTAGTTGTATTTTTATACATGTACTAACTGTTCACCGCGGTTTCACCACCGTTGCTCGGCTCCTAAGGGTCGTAGCGTGATGTTAAATAGCCTCCTATCTATTATTCCTCATAAATCTGGCTATCATAATTATACAAAAATATTTTTATCACATACATTTTACCTATGCGAGATTTTTTATCTTTTTACATTTTGATAGCCCAATTCTCGAGGAAGGTTATCGGCTATTTGACATCACGCTAAGACCTTATGGAGTCGAGCAAAAAGCAAAATGTCAGATGTAAATTGAATCGAATAAATAATAATTTGTTATAGTTTTTTGGGAATTAAAAGCTCTTTTAGCAGTAAACTACTACTAGTTTACTGCTAAAAGAGCTTTTAATTAGCTTTTAATTTAAGGTCCTACGACCTTCAGCAATAATTTCAGCCGTTTCTTCAGAAGTTTCATCGACCAAATACGAGTCCATGGTTTGGGGAGATTGGCATTCATCCGGTGGAATTATATTTTCAGAAGAATGGGCGGAGTAATATTGAGGACTTTGAGGAGATGGTTCACTCTTTACTAACATTTGTGAAGAGCTAGAGGACATAGCATGAGAGTTTGAAGGTGACATCTTTTCGTACTGCGGTGGTGAAGTGCACTGATAAGGTGTGTCCCGTGAAGTATTGTTATAAGCAGAACATGGTCTAAGAGCTCTCGAAGGAGTTTCTACTCGTGAGTCCAAATCCAAGCCATCGGTTTTCGCGAGAAAAATCACATCTGACATTAGTTTCTCTGCGATAAAGCGTTGGTGTTCAGGTATGTTGTCCAATTGTTCTCCGACGTACTTTGCAAATAAATTGCATTTTTTTGGACAGCCTTGGAGTAAATCTTGAGCTGTATCTAAAAGTTTCAATTGTTTTTCTTCTAATGAGCTCGGTTGCTTTGGTTTTCCTATATGATGGCCTTGTGATTCCTTAAACAATATTAAGTTAGGTATAGGTACAACAATATTTTTATGTACGGGATGTAAGTATAGTCAGTCGCAATACGAAAAAAAAATCTGTTCCATACATTTATGTTCACATAACTCAACAAAATGTATGGAACAGCTGATTTATTTTTCGCGATTTCAGGGTTGGTCCCATAGTAAAAGTTGTTTATAATGATGAGTACAATGACCCCTTTTAAATATTTCCACTGTCTAACCTGTCACCCTGTATAATGATTTACCTACAGTGCTATGCTAGTAGTAATAAACTGAACTTACTTTATCACTCGGGCACGGGTCCCAGTCCGCCCGATTGCGTTGCACGTCGTCCTTTTTGTCCAAAAAAGACATCAAGTCAAAGTACCAGAGATTTGGTACATGCACCTCTTTTGCGGGTCCTTTCCGTTTTTGTGAAATTTTGACCTGTATAAAATAAACAAATAAAAATCTAATATTACTTAGGCATAGAGATAAATAAGTTAATTGCATAAGCCATAAGGTAGGTTATTTATGTTAAATAGTAAGTCCACACATCTCTGTTACGTCGATTGTCGATTCTGTTGCTTACAAACTAAACTAATTTACTCTCATTTATGTCTCTTTCTAACGAAAAACATGAGAAAGGGATAGAATATATTTAATCCTGTCAAATTAGTCCACTTGCTTCATTTCAATGTTAATTTAGTCGGTTTCGCAATAGGTCGAGACTATTTTCCCGTAAATGACAAGGGCGTAGACTAATTTGACAGGTCTAAATACTTACTGTCCTTTTTCAATGATATTTGTAAGAAAGAGATATAGTGTGATTAAAATCAGTTTAGTGCGATGTTCAACAGAATCAGCACCAATATTTACCAAAAAACAAACATACCTTTTTTGCCTCTCTTTTGTAGACAGATTTTAAATTATCAATTCTTTTCTTAGTTGAAACTACATTAGCCTCTGGTTCTATTTCTTTAAGTTTTGTAACCAACACATCCCAGGCCAAATTTCTTTGCAATACATCTTTATAATCTTCGGAACTTAGGTCCCAAAGGCATTGCCGGTCCTTGTATAGCTCAATTAATTCCGATAGTACTTTTCGTTCCGCCATCTTGTAAGCGTTGACGGCAAATGACGTAATCGCAGTTGCCAACTTTGGCCTGTCGACGACGGACTCAACGTCTCCTGTCCGCAGTGGTGCCAATTTAGGGTATTTTGCCCTAGATTTAGAGTAAAATTTATGTCGCAGGGTAATTTTTAGGGTCAATAATTTTTTAGGGTAATCTTGAGGGTAAAATTTTAAGGTTAGATTTTTTGTATTGTATTTATTTTATTTTGTTTTTTTAATTCAGCATATTTTTATTGCAAAATATAACAATTGATTAAGAAAGAACTTGTTTTATTCTAAAACTCTAGCCTTAGGGTATTTTTATATAAATAGTTATGATATTTGGGTAAAATTAATCAGGCATTGGGGTAAAATGAAAATCTAGCTTGGCATCACTGTCTGTACGTCAATTTCGAGCGAGGTCGCCGCTGTCTAGGGTTGCCAACGATACTTTTAAAAACGCTACAATACCTACAGATCAATAATAAAAATAAAGTATACGACATACCGTTTACATCATTTTTGGTATTCAGAATTCCAGAACCATAAATAAAATAGGTACGGACATAAAAAAAACCTTTCAAAGCTTTTAAAAATAATACTAAATTGATAAGTTGTACGAGAAGCACTATGACTGTGACATGTATTTAAAACATTAAAAACAAAATATATAGGTACTTATTTATTTTTCTTCTCCGACTTAATATACTTTATTTCTTGTTAAAAAACGTTGGCAACCCTACCGCTGTCAGACGTTGATTGCCAATCGTGTAACAGGTTTTTGTTAATTAAATACGTGTTAAAAGTTTTCACGCGTACCTACTAATTTTTAACTTGAAACTCTTTCATTTCAAAATCATAATAAACTTTGTGTGATTTGTTAATTAATAATGCTTCAAAAAAAACACTAATCTCACAGGCCATACCAATATTTAATACAAGCGGGAATCAAATCTACACCTATGGGGTGTAGATTTGATTCCCGCAGAATCTCATCTCTCAGCTACTGCGCTAACCGTTGACATTTACATAGAGTTCATCAACTATACTAATACGTTTATAGTTTCTAACCCGATTAAAAAGTATGGAAATATCGGATTAATTTTCACGATTTCGGCAATAGTAAAAGCTGTATGATGAGCAGAATCTATGGTTTACGGCAATAACATAAACATAAAATTACAACAGTAATATTAGATTGTGTATTCCCGTGCCGAGTTGACCCCGTAATCATTCATCATCGTTGATGAGGTTAAAAAAATATATTTGTTTTCACCCGACTGCCCAAAAGTAGAATACCAAATGATGTCTAGATGTCAATTGCATCTCTATTCATTGTCATAAAAATTAAAAGAATAGTTGTATATTTAATCATTGGTTAAATTAAGAGGTGTTTGTTTATAAGTAAAGGGTAAATATTAAGTAGTCAGGTTTCATGTTTTAATAATTTTATATTGGTAATCGATCCCATCACAACACATCGCGTCTGTCAAGTTTCGCGAGCTAATTAAGGGCGCTCTCGGTATTTTATCTCCTCTCTCACTCGCACAGAACCATTTTTAAGAATGTTGAATGAAAAGATGCATTTTTGAAAAATGTAATCTGATAGTGAACTAAATTAACTAATAAAACAGAACTAATTTGTACTATTTTAACTATTTTGTAAATAGTTAAAATAGTACAAATTAGTTCTGTGCGAGCGAGAGAGGTGCCGAATGCGAGAGCCAGTGCTGCCAGATGGAAAAGTGAATTGAGCGCTAAAACTGTCAAAAAAAGCGCTGATTTGCAGATTTTTACGAGTCTAAAAAGCGCTAGATTCTGCGCTAAATGTATGACTTACAAAAGGAAAAAAAAATTCAAAATAGAAATATACATTTTAATCAGTAACGTTCTTATAATCAACACGTCAAATTGAAGAAAAAAATGGTTGCTGATTGGTCGGTAGTCGGAACGCGTGACATGTGCGACAACTGAAGAGAAATTTTGGATTCGTCGGATTTAAAAAAGGAGACTGTTGTTTGAAAACTTGTCATTTTAGCTTAGTTCACGTTTCTCGGTAGAGTTAGTAGAGTACCTATAGTATATTCCTTGCCCCTTGGGCCGTATCCAAAAAAAGCGCTAGATTATGCGCTAGGCGCTAAATTCTCAGATTCGGCGCTAAAGATGTCAAAAAAGCGCTAGATCTAGCGCCGAATGCGCTAAAATGGCAGCACTGGCGAGAGCCCTCTTAAAAGTAACGACAGGAGCATCATTATGTTTTATTTTTAAATGGCCTCTCGCTTTAACAGTCCGTACTACTTAACCGAACTTCTGGTGAGGACTTACAAAATTGACATGCAATGACTATTATATTCATAGTAGGTATTCATACAGAAATATTTAACTCTGACATTATTTTCGACTGAAATATCTAATGAAATCATTAATAGATTTGAGACACGCAACTCAAAAGCCTTCGACGGCCATTTAACACACGAATACAATTTGAAAGTGTCATGTGCCTTTCTAAATTTCAACATTACGGCTCTGGGAATCGGTTCATTGTGCATTGTATGACTTAA
Organism: Thalpophila matura; assembly: GCA_948465475.1. Lineage (NCBI taxonomy): Eukaryota > Metazoa > Arthropoda > Insecta > Lepidoptera > Noctuidae > Thalpophila > Thalpophila matura. The sequence continues at coordinate 1,993,824 of OX419191.1, forward strand.
GAGTATTGTGTCTTATGTAATTTTGATATTAGTACACGTAATTATACAGGGTGGCAGGTTAAACAGTGGAAATATTTTAAGGGGTCATTGTAATCATCATTATGAACAACTTTTTTACTATGGGACCAACACTGAAATCGCGAAAAAAAAATCATCTGTTCCATACATTTATGTTCACATAACTCAACAAAATGTATGGAACAGCTGATTTTTTTTACGCGATTTCAGTGTTGGTCCTATAGTAAAAGTTATTCATAAGGATGAGTACAATGACCCCTTAAAATATTTCCACTGTTTAACCTGCCACCCTGTATAAGTAGGTATTATACATAGATTTATTTAAACTAATATCACAAATAGGGAAAGTAATGCCCGTTTTCACTAACACTGGGCACAAAAAATGTGTCACCAACTACTAGGCGACAACTATAGACTATCCATGATAACTCCTTCTAATATTTAGACACTAGCACTTCGCCAGCCACTTCGTCCGCGTGTCCCACAGGAACTGTGCATTTTTTCGGGATAAAAAGTAGCCTATGTTACTCAGTGATAATGTAGCTTTCTATTAGTGAAAGAATTTTTAATATCGGTCCAGTAGTTTCGGATCCTATTCGGTACAAATAAACAAACAAACAAAAAAGTCTTTCCTCCTTATAATATTAGTATAGATTACGCTTAGGTGTCTCCTAGTGTTAGTGAAAACGGGAATAACTCTGCATGTTTTTACAGTAAACAGCTAAACCGTTTTTGATGAAAGTTATGGAGATAGCTTGAATCCTGGGGATATAGGATATTTTTTATATGGGTACATTAAATAGTTCCCCTAGCGTGCGAATGAAATCGCGAGCAACAACTAGTATAGGTATATCAAAATCCTTTACGCCACACGGCATTCCATACACACGTTCAGGTTTAGAATGTCCAATTCCCTAAATGTTCAATTCCCAAAACTTCCAATTCCCACAATGTCCAATTCCCAAAATGTCCAATGTTTGAGATTGGAACAAACTCAAGTCCAGAATCTTGAAACTAATAAACCGATTTTAATGAAACTACCACAGCTAAAATCGGAGTAGGTTATACTCCGATTTTAGCTGTCTTAGAACTCTAAAATGCTTATTTTAAATTTGTTTATGTAAGAGTCAAAACCGTGACCATAAAATGAAAAGTATGTCACCATTTGAACTTTGTACTGTAGGTATCAATTGCCTTGTAATATGTTGTTTATTATTATTTGATTGGATTTCTGTCAATTGAACAAACAACCTTAAGTTGTATAGAGAAAGTCCTAAATGGCTTTCATAGATTTTCACTGTGATAAAATAAGCAGTGATTACAGCTTTGAAGTTAAAAATTTCTAGCTTTAAAAAGAGTGCATGCTTGCAAAGTGAGATATTTTTATTTGAATAACGTGCACCGTATTTCGAGCATAGTATTAGCACATGAGATGTCCAACAGAAGCAAAGATTCATGCAAACCCCTTGCTACAGGTACAGACAACTCCATTAATTGGTTACCCCTTTGCTAAGGTATTTGTATACGTGAGAGTTACCCCATTAAAGCCTTAGTATCCACTAGTCAACATTTGACGCGCGACATGATGCACAACGGCAACGAGGAACTTTGATTTAGTAACGTAGTAGCTGGCAACGTCTCGCGTTATTGTGCAATTAGAGATGTATGTAGAGCTATGTGTAGGCCGCATGTAGAGCGGCACGTGTTGCGCGTCAAATGTTGCCTAGTGGATACTTAATGAAGGCATCTGTACACGTTAACATGGAACGGCTGCGTACGCGAAATTGTCTAATGACGGCGTGTACGCAGATCCATCGGCACGTATTGCACGCACACATAATCACGTAGTATTAGTAAAACACCAACCTATCAACATAAAGAACACACGTTCTGTTCTTATCGTCGCCGGCGAGGCGCACGTCCCTGATATGTTTCCACTCTAGGAAGGCGACGAGCTGCGCACGCGCCACTATGACGCCGCCCGTAGAAAGCGTCACCACCGTGTCAGCGTTGAGCCCGCACTTGCGGGACAGCTCAGTAGCGATCACGCTCACTGAGTACGAGTCTTTGAGCAATGGTTCTGTGTCTGAAAGATGAGCAAGCATGATGTGAGGGGCGTTTTGCATTGAGACTTGATACAAAATACAATTTTTAGGGTTCCGTACCTCAAAAAGAAAAACGGAATTTGCTGTCCGTCTGTCATGACCATGAGTGGAGCCATCTGCTCATAGATGGCGCCACTAGAAGTATGCAATAGCGCCATCTATGATCAAGCTATGATATGTCTACTATGATGTAATAGCGGCATAGATGGCATATATTTCGGAACCCTCGAGGCGCGAGTCGTACTCGCACTTGTTCGTTTTTTTTTTTCAATATTTTGTTATGCTGTACAACCAGGGGCCCAAGTCTGCTAATGCAATTGTCATAATCGTGTCAGAATGGTCTCTCAATGACATCGTTTTGACCAATGACGAAAGAGACAGTCTTACTCTAAGCCAATGAGCGCTTAGATTTTGACCGTTATGGTGTCATTATGACACCATTCATACACATTGCAATAGCAGAATTGGGGCCCAGTACAAGTGTACAACAACAGCATAGGATGTAGTTAACTCATGAGATTATGTAATTACAAGGTGCAGTTATTATTGCATCTTGTAAACAATGAATGTTGTGATTGTTGACTAAATAGCAAAACTTGAGTGAACATATATATAGATAGGTACCTAATTAATTTATTAGTGCGAGGTCCCTGGGGACAACAACATTTACTTTTTGTTCGTTGGAAGAGATTAAAAATAATCTTACATATCAATTTTTTTTCTCATTGCAAAAATACCCTCAGGAACATTAAACAAACAGCCAAATGAAATGTAATTAGTATGAAGATGTACTCATGTATGTTACAGTACAGCAATGAACTTACGACATTCCAAACATAGTACACAAATTATTTAATACACATACACACACACATAATGTACTATATCATCCAGAAATTATCAGCAACATAATATAATGGTTGGTTAATGTCAATAATACCCAGCCAATGTTGACATTGAACTGGCGGTCAGTGACTCATACTGTCAACAATAAGTGAAATTAATGTGTTTACCTAAAATTACAGTGAAATCCTTAAAAATAACAATGAATGTGTATAATATTTTGTATAAAGTAGGTAATTCTTAGTCATAAATTAGTATACTGGATATTTTCAGTCATAAATTCATTTCAAGTATTTAATGCAATTTGAGTGGAAGCCACGAATCGGCAAACGTAGGGTAGGGCTAGGTCAGGCTAGGTGGAGCGACGATCTGCCGGGGGTGCGGACGAATGCGCAAGCAACTCCCGTGCCCCCGGCGTAAGGTAGTTGGAGGAACACCGGGGTGGTTTTAGTCAGTAAGAGTCTGACAGACCCCCTCGCCCTCCCCAGGGCGGGGGACATCCATGAGGATTTCCACCTCGAAAAAAAAAAAAAAAAAAAAGGTGGAGCGACGATAATCGCTGGGTGGCTGGTGGCAGCTGGATGAGAGTGGTCGAGGATCCAATTAGATGGCGTGCAATTGGAATGGTCTAATTAGCAAATTATGATGATGATTTCAAATACATTAAACTTATTAACTAATTCATATTATTAAACTTATAGGGCCGTACCACAAAAAAATAGACACGCGTTGAACGCGAATGCTACCAAAAATAATACGCACTTGTTTTAACACTAACTTGTCTAAAACAAGTGTGTATTATTTTTGGTAGCATTCGCGTTTAACGCGTGTCTATCTTTTTTGTGGTAAGGGTAATAGAGTCGGCGGGCTGTACAGAAATAGATTACATTGTGCAGTATCCAGCCAAACACTCCAGATAGTAATAAGATTATGTTGCATTCAATTGACTAATAGAAGTAATAACAATGGTATTTATTTTTAACTATATCAAAATCATACTGAATAAAACATTACAGGGTTCACTACAAACAAAATAAGAATAGGAATGAGTTTTCCCCATATTGCATAATTATGCAATTAACATAATTGGACTCGCTTCAAGCAGAAAGTACATAAATGTGTTTACTCATACAAGTTTGGTCAAGGCTATTTTTATTATTTCATTGAACAATAATTGGAAGTCTAATGGGTTACTCAACCTTGGGCCATATTTTAACTCTATTAAAATGTTCATTTTTCATTTTCCACTTTTCACATTTTCCACTATTAATACTACTATTGGCCAGTCATTATACAAAGTATTTTTTTATTTAGATTAGAAATATTACCTGTTGTCGACCTAGGCCCAAGGGTCATGCGAGGGGGGGTGTCGGGGGGGGGCGTCTTAACCTCTATGACCCCCCCTTTGGGTCCGCCCTTGCCTTTTTCATATGCAAAGTGTAAATGTGTGTAGTATAGTACAATAGAAGCAATGATGATGATAGATCATTGTGTAGGTATTACAATTTTAAATGGGTTTTGTGCGTATTTGCATTCAATGTGGTGACGTCAATGGCGTGGAAGCAAATTTCAGACCTTGGACAAACAATTCGCGCATGTGACATGAATTTGGACTGTATGAAAGTGTCCTTATTTTATTTGATGACGTAAAAGAATACAAGCACGTTTTGCTTATGTAGTGAAAAAATTTACAAATAAAGATTTGGCGATTGTCCTAACTAGTAATTCCTCATATGTTCATTCGCATATTCATAGTGGCTATGAATGCCACCCCCCTTCCCCCATTTAAATTCTGACAGATTTTAAATTAAATTAGTAATTTAGTGTTTTGCAACTCTTAACCCCCCTAAATAATATCTGGATAAGCCCTAGCCCTCCCTATTTGTTTAATCTGTGGATCTGCCACTGCTTAGTGCTCAGAAGCTAGAATAAAACTTCTTACTCAGCAGAGGAAACTTGTATTTTAGAAGGAACTTTATTCTCCTACTAGCTGTGTTCCGCAGTAGGCAATTTTAGAGCCTAAAAGCTCGCCTCCTAATGGTCGTAGCGTGATGTTAAATAGCCTATAACCTTCCTCGAGAATTGGGCTTTCAAATGCAAAAAGATTTTTTGAATCCCACTGGTAGTTTCAGAGATTAGCGCGTTTGAACAATCAAACAAAAACTCTTCAACTTAGTTATATTAGTATAGATATTACTTTGTTTAGTAATAAAACTACAGATAACAGAATCCCCAGAAATAAAGTAAATTGCCTCCATTAAGGTGTTTGACCTTGTGTTCATCTGCATACAATACATATGTATATAATCTCATTATACAATTCAAAGGTTCCATTGTGGTCCCCTATGACTAAGGGTTTCAAGGGTTTGTTGACTTATGTTAAAAATATGTATATTAAGTAATAGCACTTTTCCGGCGTCATTGTCCGCGTGGCCCACAGGAACTGTACATTTTTTCGGGATAAAAAGTAGCCTATGTTACTCAGTGATAATGTAGCTTTCTATTGGGGAAAAAATGATTAAAATCGGTTCAGTAGTTTCGGAGCTTATTCAGTACAAGCAAAAAAATCTTTCCTCATTCAACATCACGCTACGACCATTAGGGGGCGAGCTTTTAGACTGTAGAATTGCCTACCTCTCGCTGCTTTCTAGAATTTAGGCAGAAATGGAGAAGCAGCATATCTCCATATTATATGCAATATAGACAACATTCTTTTGAGAAACATATCTTTATTTTGTGGCAATATTAACACCTGGAATTTTGTGCACGACTCTAATAAAGATTTTCTTAGCATTCTTGTTAATTTTTATTATGAGAAAAAAAAACTATTTTATTTTCTTGTATTCTGCATTATAATTTGTGGTAAAATCTTTCAATATGCAAGAAGCTTGCATATTGAAAGAAGAAACAATAATATTATTTTAAAACTGATTACATATTATAAAATTCTATTCTAATATCAACCAAGTGTGGGAAAGTTTACATCTTCTGTTAACTATTCATAGTAATGAAGTTACACCAGCTGTAGTTTACTTAAACAACAGGTTGCTTACATTATGATCCATTTGCAGATTTCCTAAGTTAACTGTGTATCTAGGTCACACACACTTTATATCTAACAATGTATTACAACCTAAATGTTTTTAATGATTCGTAAATAAAGTGTATTTCTCAGTATTTATATTTGAATCATATGTATAAAAGAGGTACAAATTCTTGTGATTTTAAAAAATCTGTTTGTTTTAAGATTTCAAGATTTCTTGGTAAAAAGTCTGCCTGTCTGTGTAAATACATTTTTATGACAAGTCAATCCAAGTTGCACTGTGGGTGGTTAAGAATCATAATTATGTGATGCATACAGGCAGTGTGCAATGAGTCATACATCTATAAAGTATAAAGAAGACATCTGTGTACGAAAATATTATCCTAATAGACTGTAGACTCAGGGCAATTAGAGTAATTTGATAATAATTTTTTTTTTTAATTATATCCATTCATGCATACATTTAATTAAAATGACTAATCTGCCGTGCATTCCCTAAAACGCAGTATGAGCAAAAATGTGGTTTCGAGAAAAACGCAAAAAACTTTTTGACACTGTTTTTTTTATAATAATACGTTTTCATGGTGGATTATTTGTTACCAAAAGGACTAAGGTGTTAACAAAGATTGAATTTTGATAAAGAACATACTATTTAGTTTACTACATTAAAAATAAAAAGGATTTTTTTAAAATCATGGAAAATCATAGCAGTTATTGCACGCAAAACGTACACATATGCAGATTAAAATGCGGTAAAAATACTTTATACTGCAAAAACTATTGATTTATACGCTATTTTGCAGACTAATATGCAGCATAAGACTTTCTTTACTACATTCTAATTTGTGTATATTGAGTTACTGCGTGGTTACAGCTTTCATAAATTTGGTTTTTTGGCCGTTTAAATCATCGAATCAAAAACTGGGTTAGTCCAATGTGTTCCCTAATAAATGGTCGTCAAAACTCAATATTTAACTCAAAAACGCAAAAAACCCTGTTACTGCGTTTTAGGGAATGCACGGCAGTAATAAATCAATATCAACATACATAAGACAAAGCACAAAATAATACTACTTATTAAAATTAATGCATCCTAATAATTAAAATAATAAGTTGCAGTCTGTTTGGACTTTGACCACATGGATAAAAATGAACATTAATTAATGAAGGTAGACACTCACCTAATAACTTGCTCCCATTTATCAAGGCACGGATTTTTTCCATCCAAACTTGTGTGTCATGCAGTGATTGTGCTGCGAGCAATACGCGGGGTTTTCTCGGCTCGTCAACAGAGAACACGGCGAAGGCATGCGGCCGCGTGCGAGACTTAGCTCTCTTCACCACGCAGCCCAACGGCAGTTCCACCGAGCCCGCCGAAGCACCAGCCTCGCTGCAGTACACCGCGAGTGAAGCCCCCGAGCAAGTCGGACTTGGTCTCAAAATACACCATTGTCTTTTCCACGACTGTCAATAACAAAATAATATTCAATGCCACTATGTTGTTATACAATACATCCCAATGAATAAATTAAACTTCGCGAAACTTACCTTGAAAGGATTTAAGCCCAAATTAGATTTAAACGGATACTTTATCTCCAAGTATCCGGACATTGTGAGTTTCCCGTTTTCACAGTGTAAAAGACATGTCTAAATTAAATAAAATTAAATAAACACGAGATGCACATGTCCAATCAAACAATATTGTTTACAAAAAATCATAGACAAACAACAAAAATAGTGATTGGTCGTTTATTTAAAATCGATAACATAAAACCGGTTTTTCTAACGACTGGTGTTTGTCTATGGTTTCCAGGAAATGTAAAAGATATAGGTACATATGTAATGCCAAGAACTAAGATAAAGATAAAGATTTGTGGATTTTTATCTATTTCTAATTTAAGTACTGTGTTAAAGTGATAGAATTCCAAAGAAGGTTACTTTTGATCAATATTATTATCAATTTCAAAGAAATCAGTGTGGTCTCCAGCTTTATATTTTGATACCTTCATGATTTTATGAGCAACAAACAAGCAAACTTTCACACTATGACCGTAAAGGCCGTCTTCTCCGTTTCGTCGTGAGTTCGGTTCGTGACTCGTGGGTAAAAAATGAAAACGTGTCTTGAAGCTGTCACGGCTGAGCTTATAAACGGTTTTCAAAATGTCAATACAAAATACAAAAATGACAGCTGTCGCCAAGCATCTTAGAGGGGTCGCCAAGAAGATTAAATACCTACATGGGGTCGCGCATGAGCATGACTTTGTTTTCCTAAGGCCAAATTGGTTAGATGACCAGTGTTTTTTGGTAGAGGGGTTCGCCGGTTTTCCAACTCCATAAAAAAATATAGCTCTAAGATTTAAAAAGTTACCAAAATGCCAAAAAAATACTCCATGCATAGACATATAATCTATAGACGGAGCCTAAGGATATGTAAATGAAGATCAAGTACTTCAGCACAGACTACTTAGAGATACTACGTGCCGCTGGCCGTTTTTTGTTTGTGTGCTGTTCTGGATTTGTATTAGTATGCGTGACTAGGGAAGAGTAATTGACTGGTTGACGCTTCAGTGACGTCACTGTATCAAAACATTGCGCCAATGCGCAGTGTACTTTACGGTGACGTCACTGTATCACTATCAACGAAAACGTCGACAACAGCCTTCACCAGTAGCAGAGACACGGTTAGACTACCTCCAGTATATTATTCCTCCAAGACTCCATGTGTAAAATCATGGATTATAGAGTACAATGCTGTCAAATCTTGATGACAATGACATTTCATTGACAGCAAAATGTCAAAATCACCTGACAGCAGCTGTAATTTGTGAATATTGAAATCGATCGTGAGTTTTTAATTATTTAACGCGGAGTTAAAATAAAAACGTAAACCAGTGCCTAACTAGAAAAACTTTAAAAATGAAGCAATTTCTTTCAATCCTCTTCACAGTATGTACATTTTCTGACGTACTGTCTGCAGTCAATCTCCATCTCCCTGAAGAGGATGTTGGAAACGGGAGATACGCTATCGAAGGCAAAGTTTTTCCACCCGAGGAACAAGACTTAGGGCCATGGCAAGTTGACACACGTATACATGTAAATGGAGGTGAATACATAGGGTTTATCAGAGACGACGGAACGTTCGTCATACATAACGTTCCTTCGGGTTCATACGTTGTTGAAATCTTACACCCTGACTACATGTATGAGCCAATCAGAGTAGAGATCAACTCCAAAGGCAAGTTCAGAGCCAGAAAAGTGAATTACATACAGACATCACAGGTCATCCAGGTGCCATATCCATTGAGACTCAAGGCTCTATCAAAATTCAGATATTTCCAAGTTAGAGAGCAATGGCGATTGACAGACTTCCTGTTCAACCCAATGGTTATCATGATGGTGTTGCCTCTCCTGTTCATCATGATTTTACCTAAAATGATGAATGATCCCGAGACTAAGGAGGACTTGAAACAAATAAGCAATTTGGCAAAGATGTCGGAAATGCCTGAAATGTCCGAAATGTTTACTTCTTTGTTCAGCGGTGGGGGTGCAGCCAAAGCCTCCACCTCAAAAGCTAAACAAGTAAAGAAGAGGCAGTAGCAATGTTCTAGTTCAATTATTGATAAGTATTTATGATCAATAAGTTTATATGTATAGTGATGTAAAAATTAAATAAATTGTTAAAATGAGCTGTGTTTGTAAATATTTCCTTAGTTTTTTTGAATGATAATGATGCAATGCTGATGTCACTGTTCAACTAGGTACATGTAACATGAAAATCACAATACTGGATGTATGTTATAGTATCCATGTAGTTTTAGTTGGCATTGGAAATAGTAAAAGGAAAAACTTTGTGTAATACTGTCATTCATGTTTTTCCTCTTTGAATGATAAAATTTCTGGTTGTATACCAAACTAGCTCACTTATGTGGAGTTGGAAATTATCCCATGGGAATGTAGGAATGTACCTACTACTGGGATAAAAATACTATCTAGGTCATGGTCTACCTGTGCCAAAATCCATCAAAATCTGTTTAGAAATCATTGCAAATTAACATTAAAATTGACAAACATCCAAACTTTTACATTTATGTTATTAGAAGGCTACTAAGCGCAATCTTAATTGGTAAAATTATTCCATCTATGATACTGCTTATCATAGCTCCAGAATTAATCTTGCTGTTGATAGCATACTCATTGATACACATCTTATATTCATGTTAGGAAAAAAAAAATATGTCATATTTTCATAAGGCTTTATTTGGAAATAAATCTATGACAATAAACCACTCTCCTACTCTACAGAGAAGCTTTGTAACAACTTAGGAAGATATTACACACAAATACATAAAGTAAAAAAATCAGTCATTGGTAATTTGGACGGAAACTACTTAAGTAACAGGCTCACATTGACAACTAGACAAGCAGACAAGAGATTCATTTTATTTTTATATGATTAAATACTTTTTCTTTTCCTCTGTTGGCAATTTTGGACGGGACAATTTTGTACATCTTGTTCACAATGTCATAAAATCTAACTGGTATCAATATATTTGATGAATGTGGCACTGCAATACATACAAATAAATAGGTACTCTCAGTTACCACGATTATACGAAAACTTATACTACTAATTAAATAATCATAGTAATTACAAATCAATGTATATTTTTCATTAAAATATTTCCAATAAATTTTAATTCCATATATTGTCTTTTGATAATAATAAGGCATTATGATTGACATCTTTGATATTTTATTGCTTGGATATTTTCATTGTAAATAGTGTACAGTTTTAATAATTTCTCTATACCATCTGATAAACTATTCCACATGTTCAAAGATCACCCTATTATAGTCAATATTAATATGATTTTAGGAAACAAATTAAGTTATCAGATGGTACACTTAATATTTTCCTACCTGTACACTTTAATATACTTATTTTCGGGTATTACATAGACTTAAACTACAATATTTACATACATTTGCTGCATGCTGCCTTCGTATAAAAATATTCCAATCAAGGCAAGGATGCATTTTATGCTATTTTATCATCACAAAATTTCCTCTTTCCAATTGATCCAAATAAGTTGTAGATTTCGATATGTATGGTATATTCGATTTATGGATTAGTTTGTACAAGATATAGGACTAAATACAGGTAAAATAGCAAGATAGAAACAATAAAAAAGTTTAAAAAAAAATGCTGACAGCACCCAGGAGAGATAAAAACGGGGCACTGAGATTCAATAAATGCTAAAACTGATAATCATAATAACACCAATAACTCCTATGTAAAGAACAATAATTACATTCCATTTACAAATTCCATAATTATAAAAATTGGATTGTTCTTGGGCGAAAATATAAACAAATTAAAACATGATTAAAATAAATCATACAATACAATTTAATACGAACAGTACATACAAAAAGTGGATTTATTGAATGTAGACGTGCATCGTGGAGTACTTGCTGTCAAAATAAAGATATTGTGATATAGGTTTATGATATCTCATATTTGTAACGTCCTGCTGACACTACATGATATGAAGACCCTTGTGTCTTTCTTCTCTTCTAGAAGAAAATAAATGTTGAAATTCAAGTCACCTATCACCGCATCCTAAAGGCAACACCGCGACACACGCCTAATTTAATACTTAAACTACGATGAACACTTCTTAACTTAGACTAAATATTGGAATGGAGAAAGGAATCACGGTCTAAAAGGGTCCCCTAAAACATAACTTTGTCGTGGAATAGGAAGGGGTCCCATAAGTCATTGAATTGAGGCATAAGGCAGGTAATACACGAATATTTAAACTGTCGTATGTTGACCATCGTTATTTCAGCTGGTTAGTCATTGGCGACTGTTGGAATACCTCAGTGTATTGCATACCTAAGTCTTTGAGAATCGGCCCTATTGGTAACAAGCATCCTAAACATAATTGTATAATACACACTTCAATAGCTGCAAGGCATTGTATATCCTTAAGATATGAATGTTCAGCTTGTTTTTTCCTTAATGAAATACTTTGACAAGGCAGTTGTTATAAAGGTATACTGGGCATTATCCTTAAAACTAAATCAGCATTATGTTATACAGCTACATAATTGATAATGGTGGTTAGGTTGAAACATAATGGCCAGAAGACAATGTACCGGCGCGGTGGGTACTGGATCAAAGAAATCTGAACATAGCAGCTTATAGCTGCACAAAGCAATAGTTACTATTGCATATTATATGTAATGAACCAAATATAACTTATACTAATATAAAAAAAAAACATTAATTTATAAGATTTCACAATTTATATGAATATTTGAAATAACTAATAATTTTTTAAATACAAATAATGTAACACTAAAAATTATATATTTTTTGATTTCTGTTATCATGCCATGGTTTGAGATTCATTGCTATGATCTTACATTATTTAATAGTTTAGTACATTTTAATAAAGCCAATGAATACTGGTATCAGATGGTAGCTTTACTTTTTAATTAAACGATAAAAAGTCATCTACTGTGATTGTAGTAGCTCATTTCATTGAGAATTGTTTATTCAATAATTGTATACATACTATCTACATACCTATGGATGCTAGCTTCTTGCAATCGTAAAATGGCTAATTTACAGAATGATTCATGCCTTTACGAAAAGTCCCAATGTTCGCAGAAGTTTAGAGGAGAAAACAATTTGAGTGCTAACAGCGCATTATATCCTATTAAAATGATACGTCAATGTTTACAAGGTGAACATCAGGCAAGTGTTCTGCGCTCTATTTGCCAAAAAAATGAAGATTTGGTTTCTATTTTCCATAAAACTTTTCTTACTCTCAACACTTATTCCCTTACTTAAAAAAACTTGTACTATTAATCTTAAATGACAACTATCTTTGTCATTTCTATGCGAACCAATAGAGATGGCAATTGACTTAAGAGCTGTTTTAGTTATATAAGTTTAATCATCGTTTATAAGTAAGAAGATAATTTGCCAAACAAATATTGGGTCATTCTGCAAACCAGTCATGAAGTTTTGGCATTCTATTTTCCATAAATCTTTTACATCGATTGCTTATAAAGTACCGTACTATGAGATTCCGTAGAGATAAGCATGCGGTCGTAGGTACCGTGTGATCGTTACAACGACGGCTATGAGTAGCAGTGGGGTCGCGAGTGTAGATCGTAGCGCGTTGTTGTATATCGCGCAGTACGGGCATTGGGAAGAGCCGCACACTTCGCAAATGTTCAGAAGGTATGTTGGTAGGGCGTCGAATATGCTCTCGTTGAAGCGTTCTGGTGAAAGAAATGTACTTTGTTAAGTAATTTAAGGGTACAATAAAAATAAGAGTTGTTGAGCTTAAAGTACGTATTTTTAGTGAAACTTTGTCTATAAAGGCGTGTACTCACGAACGAACAAAACAAATCTCTATTTTTAAAATAATAAAAATCTCTATTTTATTTGTTTATGATGTTAGATATATAATCCTGGGAGGTTGTTAGTGTTTTTCCAATAACCCTGTATAATAGAACACTTACCGGGTGCGTAGTAATCATAGACTCGCATGGGCAGGTATCGGGACATGTTGGCCACCGGGAACCACCGCTCGATCGTGAAGTTCACGCACGTCGGCTCTTCAGACAGCTGTACAAACATGTTACATGTTAATAATGTCCGTGGCCACGATCAGGCGCGGATACAGGATTTCGTTCAGGGATGGTGGAATTTATAAAATTTTTGTTAGTTATCCATGATTCAGGGGGGCATTCGCACCCCCCTCCTTATCCGCGCTTGTCAACGATGCAGCAATAATTCCTAGAAGCGCTTAGCTAGCCCGGGGAGTACAACTTAGGCCACGATAAATAAACATTACTTAGCACGTGTTTTGGCTAAGCATTATTCCGCTCACTGTCGCACAATTGTCAAACTACAAGTGCTAGATATATATTTTTAGATAATTATTATCAGTGATCAAACTAGCGCCGCGCGCGTTCCCTCTGATTCATTCCATTACCACGGTAATGGAATGAATCAAACAGAGGGAACGCGTGCGGTGGCGGGCATCGCGCGACTCGTATCTACAGTGTAACTGCGCGGCGTCGGCGCGGCGACGGTGCGGTGACGGCATCGTGTGCAGGAACGCTTAGGTGCACTCCAAGGGGGAGGGAGTGTATTAGAGTAAGTGTGCGGTACACTCACGTAGTCGAAGTAGAACAGTATCTTGGTGGGCAGGTACTTGGCGCGCTGCAGCGTGGGCACGCGGCGCGACAGCACGTAGGCGTCCAGCTTCTGCTGCTGGATCATGTAGCCCGTGGGCACGCCCACCTCCAGCACCGCCATGCCCGAGCGCGGGGACTCTTCCCTCAGCGTCCAGCTGCAAGCAAACGGATGGGTATAGTGCCGGCACGGGTCAAGAGCACAAACCTCACCTGCGCGCCGTACAGTACTTTTTTCAGGATGTACGCACAAACAGACAAAATTATTTTTGGACATAGTTACATGTTACATCCGACTACTGGGACGTAACTATGTCCAAAAATATTTTGTCGCAACTGTTTTATCTGGAATATCTTTAATATACAGACACGGCTTTTCTACAATTTTATAATAGTATAATTAGGTAGCCGTAGAGCGGCGGCAAGCAATTTGAGCAAGTTTAAACCCACCTGGCGCTTCAGCGCTGCAGCATTTATTTGTAAATGTCGAGGCACAATGCTGAGACAAGGAGCCTTTTGGTCTCGTACAGATGTTACTAGGTTTTTTTTTTTTTCACACTTTTGTTCTTTCCTCTTTATGTTTGTAATTTCCTGTCTCCAAATACACAGTTTTTCCTTCTGTTTTACCTGGCGCATCCCTGGAACTCGATGTGCGACTGGTTCCTGCCGTAGAAGTTGTGCGAGGATATCAGCGAGAAGCACCGCAGCGGCGGCGGCGTCTGGAAGCGCGGGTTGTCCACGTTGTACTGCACCGACATCTGCAGGATGGCGTAGCCCGCGCCGCGCGCCGTCACCTTCACCGTGCCCCACGCCTCCGGGATCTAAGGGCAGGTACCTTACAGGTCAGAGCCAGGGTGGGGCAAGCGCCCGACCTTGCCCCCCGTGGCTACGCCTATGGCAAATATTATTTATTTATTACTCGCGCCAATAAAGAAGCGAATCTTAAATGGCGGCACTAATCATTTCGTCTCACTCGCACGTTATCGCAATAACGTGCGAGTAAGAGGGAATGATTAGTGCCGCCATTTTTAATACGTTTCTTTATTGGCGAAGGTTATTCCCTCTCACTCGCACGTTATCGCAAACGATAACGTGCGAGTAAGAGGATATGATTAGTGCCGCCATTTTCAATTCGTTATTTATTGGCGAGGGTTATATTATAATACCTTCTATGCCACCCAGTGGCAGTTCTGCATTGCAGAATCTGCAATTTGCATAACTAAGTTTGTTTGTGAAGGAATTTTGATGATTTTGAAAAAACTGTAGTAGTTAGGAACATCGTTTTATTTTTGGTGAAATATTTGGATCAATTCTTATCAACTCTAATTATTTCAGATTTTTCGCTCCGCAAACTTCGGAGATAAGGGGGGGAATGGTATTTTTTCAGACATTTTTCATCATATGTCGAAAACTGTGAGACATAAAATTAAATAAAAATATATTTTGAAATATGCAGATCAAGCCCTTTCATATGATATGTCACATGACCTAGTAACCCCACTTTGAAATTTCGGACCCCCACTCCGGCCCCTTTTGCAATAATAAAAAAAAAAAGTCTTTTTTCATTTGCAATAAAGTTGGACAAGCATTCTTTATAACTGTTCCAAATTTCAAGTCGATAGCATTAGTAGTTGCTGAAATAAGCAGGTGTGACAGACAGACAAACAGACAGACAGACGAAGTCGCACCATAAGGGTTCCTTTTTTACCATTTTGGTACGGAACCCTAAAAATTGAATTTCGCGCGCAACCATGACGGATGCCCCTTATGAATCACTAGGCAGGTGCCTACTAACGAGTAACGGTAACAAGTTACCTAATGAGTGTAATGATCAGCGCTGCCAATTGCGGGGAAAATCCCCGATTTGCGGGGAATTGAGGGTTAGCGCGGGGAGAGCGCGGGGAATGACAAAAATCGGGGAATTTCGGGGAATCCAGACCAATGGCTACAACTAAAAAATCACGTTCGGACTTCATACAGACATACAGATACTTTTGAACGAGCTAATCTCTGGAACTACTAGTTGGATTCGAAAAATTCTTTTTGTACACGATAGCCAGATTCATGAGGAATAGTATGGGTTATTGAACATTACGCTGCGACCCTTCGGAGCCGAGCAACGGGGGTGAAACTGCGGGGAACAGCTAGTATTTAAAGAAAAACTTTTTTTTTTTGTATCTGCACTAAAATGTAAATAAGCACGTAACGTAACCCTTACTTTGTTTTGATTAGTATGGATGTAATCTGTAGATGTAAGAGTTGATTTTGTTTGAAGGTATAGTATTTCGTAAAAGATTTAGTATTAAGGATACTGTATAAAACAGTGTTTTTATTCGAAAAATATCTGTTATAATATTACCAATTTATAAAGTGCTCAATGCTATAAGCAAACGTCTTTTGTAACAG
The DNA here is from genome assembly GCA_948465475.1 of Thalpophila matura. Lineage (NCBI taxonomy): Eukaryota > Metazoa > Arthropoda > Insecta > Lepidoptera > Noctuidae > Thalpophila > Thalpophila matura. The sequence goes on from OX419191.1 coordinate 2,010,459, forward strand.
TTATTTTTATACCAGTTTTGTAACTTCCGTGTAACAGTGTTCTAAGTGCAAATATATTCCAACTACGTCGCAAATACACCTCTCAAACCATCCAAGTCGTTTCCTTTCCTATTCATCAAGATTTGTGTCCGGAGGCTTCCCTCCCATAGCTAGCCGAGGCTGAGAGGACAGAGGGTGGGAGGCACTCCGCGACAAGCTCAGTAGCGCCTTGGCACATGTCCGTTGTTTCTGTGAGCTGAGCATACGACTGACCTCAATGAACTGCATGACGGCGAGGTTGTCGTTGCGCACGTGCAGCGTGCGCGTGTCGCCGGCCAGCGCCACGGCGTCCACGCCCACCGTCAGCGACGACACGTCGCGCAGCCGCTTGCGGTTCGTGTACTCGATCAGCGCGCGCAGGGCGATGTACGTGTCCTGAGGACAAAAGGCGAAAATATTGACGTGTAAAAGCGTTATTTATAACCTACTTACAGAATAAAGAATTTCATTTCATTATGCTTACGTTTACGATACGCAACGTCAAAATTGACCGTTCTAGGCGCCTCTGTATCTATTTTCCTGTATCATTTTGTGAAATGAAATGAAATTCTTTATTCTGTAAGTAGGTTATAAATAACGCTTTTACACGTCAATATTTTTTACTAGATGAGGTCGGTGTTTCCTACCTGACTACCTCTGAGAAGAAACACCGAAACAAACTCAAAGGTCATAGTCTCTTTTAAAGTCCACACAATTTTAAATTATGTAAGAACCATGCAGGTTAGTCTGGAATGGCCTTTAGAGGAAAGAGCCATACAGATTTGAGTGGACCTGTCCTGACTGCACGCATGTGCCGAGTATCGTAGAAGCTCAACCTCGACTAAGGGAGCTCAACGACCCGACGAACATTACCATCAGAAAGGACATTTGGGTAGGCCTCATAATGTACTCAAACTGCCAGACTGAGCCTAAGATCTATGAATGTAACATATTCTAAATTGAAAATATACGTTTGCTACACTATATTTCTATAAATTAAATACTTTATTTACGAGTAAGTATATCTCTGTACTTAGTAAAATGCGCAAATTGTATAAAAAGTTTTGAAAATGTTCTAGGACTGTTGCATTTTGGATTCAAAATTCGGTTACGTTTACAATACCAAACGTCAGTATGATTAGTGCTAGGCCCACAGGAAAGTGAACGAATGAGTATTATTATGTAGAACCTCAGATCATAGAAACAAGGAGATGTGCCAAGGCGCTATCGAGCTTGATGCCTGATCTTGAGCAAATTGCTCATATTATAAACGTACGCGCTGGCGACGAACCGAACACGATCAAGTGTTGAGTAACGATTAACAGTGTTTGATTGAGGGTGTGCGGAATCTTCAATGCGTGGGAGATCTTTTTATTCACAAGGAGCACTTAATTATGCGCGTAATTGTGTCGAAAAATGTACTGAAAGTGGCATCAGTTGTTCCCGTACTAATTTGCTATGATGGCATATCTCCTTGTTTCTATGATCTGAGTGTAGAACTAACTGGGCTCGCGGTCGTAGCGTGATTTTAATTATCCTATAACCGTCCTCGATAATTGGTCAATCATATCTAGCAAATCACGATTGTTTGTTTGCTTAAAAGATTTTTGCAATCCGACTGGCAGTTCCAGAGATTAGGTACTGGAGCTGCCACTCGGATTAGAAAAAATAATTTTGTATATCGATACCTTTGGGTTCAAAGGGCGTAAAGACCATTTTGACCAAAATGAGATTTGAGCCATATAATCGATACCTTTAGGCCCAAATTTCATTTTTGCCAAAATGGCCTTTACGCCCTTTGAACCCAAAGGTGTCGAATGATAGCCAGATTCATGAGGAATAGTATAGGCTATTTAACATCACGCTACGACCCTTAGGAGCCGAGCAACGGGAGTGAAACCGTGGAGCACAACTGTCTACCATTTACAAAATCGCTACAAACCTGCGTGGAAGCCCATCCACCATCCTGCAGCCGCTGCGAGTTGAGCCACATGACTATAGGCTCGTTGTTGTCCTGGTGGTCCATGCAGGCGAGCAGCGCGTACGCCGTCGCCGCGATGTTGTTGGAGTCGTACTTGTACGGCAGCCGCGGCAGTAGGAACGGCTTCTGGTTCTCCATCTTGTATGGTGGTTGGGGGACTGGCTCCTCGCCCCAATAGCTTAGCCCGCCTGTGGGATTATGTTGTATTAGGTTGCAAGGTCAGGAAGAAACAAGATATGTTATCATTGCAAATTATGGGAACCGCTGTCACTATTTTTAAAGCAGTGTGCATAACAACTTTAGGCGGCACGGTTGTCGTAGTGAAAAAAAAAAAACACAATGATAACTGATAAACTTTAATAAATAATTTCGCACTTTTTCATTCGAACCTTCTGATAGGGAATTGTAGACAAAATAAAAGTTTTTTTGATACATAGGTATCAAAAAAACTTTTATTTTGTCTACAATTCCCTAAAAATCGATTACGTAATAATCAATCACTTAATTTATTTCTAATCGGTATCGAAATTCAATAAACATGTCTTTTTATCGGGGTTTTCCCTTGGACTACCTACTAGGAACGGGACTCCCTCCCACACGTCAAAAATGCTGAACACCCTCAAATACTTATTAATAAATAATTCGTCACTCGCCATTCACACTAAACAAAAACCCTAGGTACACTTGGCGTGCGTGAGCGCGTGCGCGACCAGCGCCAGCGCGTAGGGCGAGCCGCACTCGTCAGCAGGCGAGGCGGTGCGTGGTGTACTACTGACCCTCGTATCTCTGGCGCCGCTTGAGCAGGCGGAAGGCGTGCTCGGAGCTGGGCGCCTTGGCGTGCGTGAGCGCGTGCGCGACCAGCGCCAGCGCGTAGGGCGAGCCGCACTCGTCCAGCAGGCGCAGGTGCCGCTCCAGCCAGCGCACGCCGCGCTGCTGCGCCGACGACACGCGCGCGCTCAGGCCCTGACACAGACCAACCGGATGTAAGCCCCGACCTAGCCTTAGGCCAGTCCACAGACACGCTGACCTAGCACGGCCGGTCAGCGCGGCTCGTCAGCCGCACGATCGTACGCGTTACACTATGAAACGGTACAAGACACATCTATCTCGTGCCTCGCGCCGCTGACCACCCGCGCCGGCGTAGGCGCGACTATGAAATCACCCTTATGCCTTAGCCACGAAATGCTACGCTCCAAGCGAATTCGCCTTGTGCTGCAAGCGTCAAAAACAAATGTACCGAACTTCGCTGCTTGCAGCGCTACTTCGTGGCCTTGTAGTTATTAGACATACATTTGTTTGTGACGCTCGACGCTGACGTTTGCAGCACAAGGCGAATTCGCTTGGAGCGTCGCATTTCGTGGCCCTCAGGTTAAACTACGCCTAAATCCAAAACCAATCATAATAATGTAACTAAATCTTTTTCGAATAAAAACGAGTAAAAATTAATGACCACGCTAGCGCAATACGTTTTGGCAACTCAATGTATTTTTAGCACATTATAATTATTATTAGAAGCTTCTCGTCTACGATTTATTCAAAGTGTGTCAGACCACGCACAGTGTACAGTTCCGTAGCAAGAACTATTTCAGTGTTCCGAGTGTTCCGAACACAAGTAATTTTAGCAGTTGGAAAACTCAAAACAGCGAATATTTCAAAAATGAATTGACGTATCTTGTTTAAACTAATTTTAATCGGAAAGTGTTTATTGAATGCTACGAGCTCAATTTTACCAGATTTTTTGATAACGCGGTTGGGAAGTTAGAGGGAGGGATACACTGTTAACGACTTTCAGATCTCATATTTCACTGCACCTATACTCCATTTATTATATGTATAATTGTATAGCATTAGAAAAATAACGGCGAAATAACGAGAGTTATTGTATAATATTGTTGTAATGACTGCGTTTTTGTGTTTTTTACTTGCAAATAGTAAATGGATTACATAGCTTTAAATATATCGCGAAGTAACGATGCTTATATCGCTTAGACGCCTACATCCAAATACCGAAACAGGTACAACCGTTTTTTGTCTAATGTTATAATAATAAGGGCGGGCTGCTTCAAACCATCTGTATTCGTAAGTCAGTACGTAATCGTTAAGTCAGTATGAAATTGTCATACAAGCCGCCTTATTTGACGGTTACAGATACGTAACAACATGGCCTAAATGGAGTATAAATAAGAAAATTTCTTAGGAACCTATATGTTATTTTGAAACACTTATCCAACGATACTCCACATGAAGGGGTGCGCAAATAGTAGATTGTTGCATCGAGCGCAAAGTGAGTTAATAATGCACGAGTGTTATGTTAACACGAGTGCATTAATTACTCACTTTAGTGAGTTTAGTGAGGTGCGTAACCTACTTTTCTTTCAACTACCAATCTACCTACCGTGATAAAATATACCTACCTACTCAAAATCAAAACATAAGTTAATGAAAACAAAGTTTTTTTTCACCAAGTCAGTTTTATTCAGTCGATTTTTATTTTCAAAGTCAAAGTCAATACAGTAATATCCGGTGAATTGTTTCAATAAGGGTCTAATCATGAGTAGTGGTACCGATAATGTACCGGGACCCCTGACGGGATAAATACCGAAATTAATTTCTTAAACAAGTGAACTGTTAGCAAATCAAGCTCTTACCTCTCGCACTCCGATGTCCTTGAGGTTCTTGACAGTCTCCAGCGTGATGACCACTTGAGCAGTCAGTGTGATGTTCCGTTGCATTATTATCGAGTTGTTTACCTGTCCACAACACAAACCTTAGCTTAGTTGTGGAATTGCGGAAAATAGCCCGCTATACCGATACCAAAAGCACAGACAAGAAAACAGCATGTTTTTAAGTGCGTATAACTAACGGCAGCAGTTATGACACGGGGTCTCATCAGGAACAAAGGAACATTTGTTCAAATAACGCTTAATAGATGGCGTTATACGTATCGATTTGTTATTGAAGTTTGTGTAAAATGTAGAACATGAATAAATAGACAAATATAAATATTCGTTCAAATTTAAAAAAATCGTTTAGTTACGAAAAAATGTATAGCCCGATAGCCCGCGGTACGGCGGCGGTCACATTTTTTTGTATGAGATGAGGCATCTGTACGCGTAGTATTGTATTATCTGTGGTTATGATCACAAACGTCACCTGCGCATTAGCTGATTTTTCGGTCTCTTTGACGGAATGAAGAAGACGGGGGGCGTCGAGGCTGCACGCGATTGGTTCATCAGTCGACGCTCGTCGTCTAATTGGACCATTCTCTATTACGTCTTGTCAACTGTCGTCTATTGTCTATTGGGCCGTAAATGTACATGCGCGATGTATGCTCATAATTAACGCCGCGACCTATACCTATTATTTAGTAGAAATCTATGTAAACAATTGTTGGTAAACCTTATAAAAATAAATAAATATTCTTACTTCGACAGCGCTCGGATCGTGCCACCCTGCATGCCCGAAGGCCTCTTTATACAGGGTGCTGTTTTTGGGCACAACGATGGTAGAGTTGTCGTTCCTGTTGGGCAGCCACGTCACTTCGTAGAACGCACCGTCCGGCGTCTGATGGTCGAGGACCCATGACACAGCCAATGATATCACCTGAGAACATCAGGAAGATTGAAGATATTGTCCATAAATATGTAGGTATATCATATATATCTGTACCGATAACCATTATTAAGTACATTTAAAATATATCTGGAAAACAATAGTATTGTTCAGTAATACTAAATTGTTGAAAAGTTTAAAACATTTTGTTGGGATTTGGATATCTGAATATTGTCTGTAATAATTTATATTTATTATTTTACCTCAGGATCGATGTATATGAAATTTTCCCACTCATTGAACGACGCGTCTTGGAATATCTTAGCGCAGAATGATGTCAGCCACACGCTCGAAGCCGATTGGTTCCTAATATAAAAATTCAATAAATATGAAAAAAACCGGACAAGTGCGAGTATGCCTCGCGCCCTAAGGGTTCCGATATATGATCATAGATGGCGCTACTGCATACTTCTAGTGGTGTCATCTATGAGCAGATGGCTCCACTTATGGCCCGGTGACTGACGGCGGACAACAAAGTGATCCTATAAGGGTTCCGTTTTTCCTTTTGAGGTACGGAACCCTAAAAAACCGCACTTATTTTTTATACGCTGACAGAATGTGACCGTCAATTTGTTCCTTATGAGTAATTATTATGATAATAAAAGTCTCAATCACAGAAGCCTCGGGATGCCGATATTTAAGAAACAATGGGAACTTTGGTTACCGTGGAGGCGGGTTACTTTGACCCTAGGGCATAACTTTGGCCCAAATCAAAAATGTTTGAACTGCCCGCCGACTTGACTTTGACTTTGATCGTCGCAATTCCTTCGGTAACTAATAGATAGCGAAGGAACTGCGACGATCGGTTGTGTGGTCGGGAGAAAGTTATGCCCTAAGGTCAAAGTAACCCGCCTCTACGGTATGTCCTTCATTTCAAGATGCAAATAAATAGTTTATCTATCGATAATAGTGCAATGACAAGTTCTATTATCTGTACCCCTATCATGAGTGTTTTTGACGTATAGTTTCGTTAACGCTAAGCATATTTTGAATTTAAAATACAGCAGTTCTGGAACATTTTGACGAAATTTTATACAATTTGCACATTTTAAAAAATACAGAGAAATTAATTAAGTATTTAATTTATATAAATATTGTGTAACAAAGATAGAAAGAAAAACAAAGATAGAGAACAGTAGTATCATGAGTTTTTTTGACGTGTAGTATCGTTAACGTAAGCATATTTTGAATTGAAAATACACATTTGTTACACAATATGTATTTATATAAATTAAATACTTAATTAATTTCTCTGTATTTTTTAAAATGTGCAAATTGTATAAAATTTCGTCAAAATGTTCCAGAACTGCTGTATTTTAAATTCAAAATATGCTTACGTTAACGATACTACACGTCAAAAAAACTCATGATAGGGGTACTGTTCTCTATCTTTGTTTTTCTCTCGTCCACTCACCAGTCGCTTCTGAACAAGCTGAAGGATCCCTCGGGCTGCATGAAGGACATCTGTCGCTGGTACAGTATGTTCATGTGGTAGAACGCCTCGCGCTCTAGCGTCCTGTTGCGCTGGTTGATCAACCGCATGTATAGAGTGAGGTACATATTCGCCGCGAAGCTGAACATGTTCTGTTCGGCGGAGTCCTGTGGGGAAATGGGTTGATTAATATAATTATGATTGCCTTACAGGTCTGCTGTTATATGTGAGTCACAAAGTCTTATAGGATGTAAATGCAACAATGCATCATGCACTTAAATTAATGAACAGATGGTGTGCAGTGATAGCTTACTGCAGTGGCGTGCCTAGAGAGCAGGCCCGACGCATATTTTTGGAACGAAGTTCCTTATCGCGCGTTACGAAAGGGGGCTAGACGGAAAAAATTAAGACGAAAAGTTGTAACGACACTTTCAACACTTTTTGCTATAGTAAGCTATTGTAAGCCGTGCGAGTGCGTGTGTGTGTTTGTGTACTTAATTTTTTTTTGTACATAATAAATAATAAAAAATAATTATTCACTAATTAATCGAAAGTAACTTCGTTCCATCCGGGTGTCCCTTTTTGTTTTAGAGAGCATTTAAGTTCATTTTTCATGAATGAAAGTGATTTTCAATGTACAATTGTACATGTTGCTTTAATAACGACATTAACTCACTTAAAATCATGAAAAATGAACATAAATATACTCAAAAACCAAAAAAAAAAGCGTCAGGCTTGCCATCTATGCACGCCACTGCTCTGACAGCCATTTATTTGAATGTCAAAATACACTTACCATCGGCAAATGCAGCAAGCTGGTAGCGTTAACCGGCATGGTGGGGAACAGTGGTCCCACCACGTCTCCCACCACCGATATCCTCGCCTTGTTGGACCCGAACACGTAGTAGCGGTCCACCTCGTACGGGATGATGGGCGTCTCCGTCACGTTCACGTGCATGTATTGGAACACGTACGCGCGGTTCGATAGGTCGAGGAGTACTGACTGGTGACGGTATTGCGGCAGGCCGTCCGGCTGTGGGGGGGATGGTGGGTGAGTATGTTCGATTGGTGTAACGCGTCCAGTCACTCAATCAAAACTGCATGAATTCCTTGATGAAAGTATCAAATTTAAAAAAACGTCTATCATCACATTACACGGTAAGTTATCCCAGTCATAGCAGTGACTGAAAACTTTTCTTCTCTGAATATAAGGTTTATACTGTGCTTATACAAGGTGTCATTTTAGTCAGTCAAAATACGAAAACGGGTCATTGTACTCATCATTATGAACGACTTTTACTATGGGACCAGCACTGAAATCGCGAAGAAAAATCAGCTGTTCCATACATTTATGTTCACCTCAACAAAATGTATGAAGCAGCTGATATTTTTTTTCGCGATTTCGTGTTTGGTCCCATACCCACTAGTTGTTCATAATGATGAGTACAATGACCTCTTTTCGTATTTTGACTGACTAAAATTGCAACGTGTATAAATCAAAGTCCTAAACTCCAATCTAATCTATTTTTGCTACTTTTTAAATTTAGCCCATTTAGCCCAGATTTAACCAATCTATTTCTAAATAAGCCCAGTGTCCCTGAGTTCCTCACCTCGACAGTTATCTTCTTGACATAGTGGTGCTGTCCCATGAGCGTGGAGGCGTGCAGGCGCACGTGCACGTCGCCCAGGCGCGTGGGCACGTACACCGTAGCCGCGTCTTTTCCTAAACTAATCTATCAGTTATAGAGCGAGTTCCTCACCTCAACAGTAATCTTCTTGACGTAGTGGTGCTGTCCCATGAGCGTGGAGGCGTGCAGGCGCACGTGCACGTCGCCCAGGCGCGTGGGCACGACGGGCACGTACACGGTGGCGGCGTCGCCCGACACGATGTACACGAAGAACTGATGCTCGCCGAACGACGTGCGCGGGTTGTACGAGCGGACCTGGCGGGGTTAAGTGTTACATGAACTATCAACTTAGACGCGGGTCCGTGGCGGCTTAAACACATTGGGCCGTACCACAAAAAAGATAAACACGTGTTCAACACGAATGCTACCAAAAATAATACGCACTTATTTTAGCACTAACTTCGTCTAAAACAAGTGTGTATTATTTTTGGTAGCATTCGTGTTTAACAGATGTTTATCTTTTTTGTGGTAATGGTGTTTATGCTACGGCCCCTGTAAACTTTATGATACGGACAATGTAAAGTCACGCGGCACGTTTGTCGTAGAGGCTGAGCGATTAGCTGCTGCGCGACGTGTCGCGGGTTCAATTCCCGCACAGAGCATGTAAACATGTTTGTAAACGCACCCACGACACAGGAGAAATCCTAGTGTGGACAATGTTTTAAAAAAAAAAGAAAAAAAAAAACTTTATGATACAGCCCTTGCATATCGTCGCCCGACAGTGAAAACGTCGTAAAGCACAAATTCATTTTTCTTCTTATTTATTTGTTGCGTACATCAAGATCCTTTAATGCTCATAAAAACACATATATTAATAATTCATTAAATACTTATTAGAAAACAGAAGAACTTTCATTTTAACACTTCATACATGTTTTCACTGCAGAGCGACGATATAACAAAGACGACCCCTGTAAACGTCCTGACACGACACAGCCGGCTCCAGTAAACTTTATGATATATTATGGCCCCTGTAAACTTTATGACACAGACTGTAAACTGTACTCATACTCACAATGCCTTTCTCCTCGACATGCACGAACTTGTAATCGGGCGAAGCGGACAAGACAACGACGGCTTCAATGTCCTGCGGCTGGTAGTTGATACCACGACTCGCAGCCCCACATAAGGCCCTTATAAACTTTATGATACGGACCCTGTAAACTTTACGATACGGTCCCCAGGCGCGGTCGCAGCCGACGATTTTGGGGGGGTCACACCGCAGCCGAAGACTGGGGGAGGGGTCATACCGATTAATGCCGATGTGCTATACAGTAAATTATCGTGTTTGGCGTATTTTTGTACGATTCGGGGGAGAGGGGCCATGACCCCCACGACCCCCCGCCTCGGACCGCTCCTGACGGTCCTGTAAACTGTAATTATACTCACAATGCCGTTCTCCTCAACGTGCACGAACTTGTAGTCGGGCGAGGCGGACAATACGACGACGGCTTCAATGTCTTGCGGCTGGTAGTTGAACACCACGACGCGGAGCCCCACTTGCTCGCCCTGCCGGCACTGGTCTGGACCTTCCACTTTGATGAAGAAAGGTAGTACGCCGATGTACTGCGAACAATATGTTTTGTATTAAAATCACATTAATCAATTATAAATGCGATATGTGTGTTTGTTACTCCTTCACGCTTAAACAACTGGACGGATTTGGATGAAATTTGACAAAGAGGTGGCCTGGGAACTGGAGACTTCTCATCCATTTTCGCGCAGACAACAGTTACTATTAAATATCTTAAGCTTTGTACAAGCGAGACAAAATAAGCACAAAATCTATGGATTTTCTTTAGTTAAGTTGTTAAGTACAACTTCATGTTCAGATTATCAGTACTTACTCGTTTGGGTTCCGTCAACATTCCTAAACCGAGGGTGGGAGACATGCTGAATGCTGACACTATCCAATGGGCAGGTATCTGTAACATAATGGTACATTGTAAAAAGATGTTAGAGTGATTTCATAGTGACACTGACCGTCAGGGCTCCAATTCTGCTATTGCAATTGTGTAAGAATGGCGTCATAATGACACCATAACGGTCAAAACCTAAGCGGTCATTGGCTTAGAGTGGACTATCTCTTTCGTCATTGGTCAAAACGATGTCATTGAGAGACTATTCTGACACGATTGTGACACCTATTGTCACAATCGTGTCAGATTGTCAGAGTGTCATGTTGAATATATATTTTTTATTGTGAATCTGTAAACTATTTGAAAAAAGACAATTAACACCAAAAAAACCGATGAAACATCTACAAAATTGGCAAAGTTATAAGCGTTTTAAAATGATTTGCTAGACACGGACGGCATGCACGATAAGTGACGTAACACCACCTATGTCCGCTTCGCGCGACAAAGACGGAGCGATACTCCCTCCAAAAACTTCAAAAGCGTCTATGTTTTCCATTTTGTGATAATTTATTATTTTTGCTTTTACTTTTTTGTTATTCCTATTTCTTCTTTAGAATAAAATAGTTTATTTGTACTTTTTTAATAGTAATCCACTACCGTATTGCATTAGCAGACTTGGGGCCCAGCACCCGGCCAGCGCGGTTCGTAAGCCATACAATCGTACGCGTTTCGTACGCGTCTCACTAGGAAACGGTACAAGACACGTCTATCCCGTGGCCCGCGCCGCTTACCATCCGCGCCAGCGTAAGCGCGACTGTGAAATCACCCTTAAGGTATGTTTACAATGACAAAAATAGAAATTGCTGCTAAGCGAAATTAATACAGATTTTGTGTACACACGGAAAAAAAACTATGGCCACGCTAAAAAAATATCCATTCAATAAATTCGGCAAGAGCAGAGTATGCGGTAGCAAAAAAACGCTACGATATCGACACTACCTTTTTTGCTAGCCTACTTGTTTATGAATTTAGCAGTTTACGTTTAACTCCTTATTCCACACACTCACACCGGCTACGTCTCCATGACGTACTATAGGTAGGATACATTACCTGCGGCACGTCCACAGTGAACACGTATCGCCCGTGCGGGCCGATGTTGACGTCGCGCCACAGCCACACGTTGTCGTACTGCCCACCGGCTACGTCTCCATGACGTACTATAGGTAGGATACATTACCTGCGGCACGTCCACAGTGAACACGTATCGCCCGTGCGGGCCGATGTTGACGTCGCGCCACAGCCACACGTTGTCGTACTGCCCACCGGCTACGTCTCCATGACGTACTATAGGTAGGATACATTACCTGCGGCACGTCCACAGTGAACACGTATCGCCCGTGCGGGCCGATGTTGACGTCGCGCCACAGCCACACGTTGTCGTACTGCCCACCGGCTACGTCTCCATGACGTACTATAGGTAGGATACATTACCTGCGGCACGTCCACAGTGAACACGTATCGCCCGTGCGGGCCGATGTTGACGTCGCGCCACAGCCACACGTTGTCGTACTGCCCACCGGCTACGTCTCCATGACGTACTATAGGTAGGATACATTACCTGCGGCACGTCCACAGTGAACACGTATCGCCCGTGCGGGCCGATGTTGACGTCGCGCCACAGCCACACGTTGTCGTACTGGCGCTGCACGCGGTTGAACCGGAACTTGCGGAAGTGCGTCAGCTCGAACGACTTGAACACATCCGTTTGACCTGCGCAATATTTGGAACAAATTTTATAAATGAACATTTTCAACGTATTTTAGGGTGTTAGTCTCCGCCTCGTATGCCCCATATGCGTGTGCGCCATAACGCTCCCGTCACGTAGTGTTAATTCAATGAAACAACTAGGGTTGCCTCTTGCCAACTCTGAAGACAAATATTCCGGGAGAGACGCAAAAAAGTAGCTGGTATTATAAATGCAAAAATTTGTGCGTGTGTTTGTTACTGCTTCACACTGAAACGGTTGGACGGATTTGGGTGAAATTTGACCAAGAGGTAGCTTTGGACCTGGAGAAGCACACAATTTCATCCATTGTCACGCAGATGAAGCACGGGCAACAGCTAGTCTATCATATTATATGACTGAGTGAATCGACGATGCAAGTCCATTGCCGAAGTCAGATAACTCAATTTTCTCTGCTATTGGATTCAGCTTTAAAAGAAAGCTTATATTTGTAATGATTTGATTTAAAAGAGTAACCATGAAGTTTCTTGCGTGTTCTTCACCATAGGAATCTACGCTTTGGAATGGGTATCTAGCTTCATCATTCTGACTAACTGACAGACTCCTTGACAATTCAAAAGTACCTGTAATTGGTCTAATTGAAATAAATGCTTTGACTTTGACTATTATGTACAACTGCGGAGTATTATGGGTCGAATGTGCTTACAGTTAGATTCATCGGTGTGGTCGGGACAGTCGTACGTGCCGTCGCATCGCTTGGACAGCGGGAAGCACCCGCCCTCCAGGCACTCGCCGAACCCCTGCGACACGTTGCAAGTGGTGTAGCGCCGAGTCACCGGCACATCGCTGAACACTATGAGGCCTGCGTACCTGTGGGGTAATAGTTATTTGTTATACAACAGTGCAAAGTTGCTTTTTAACCGCGTGCTCAATTTTGATGACCGAGCAAGCGAAAGATTCTAAAATTTGAATCCTGAGCGTAGCGAGGGAATCAAAAGAGCACGAGGTGAAAAATCTTTGCACTCGAGTGCAACACGTAACTTTTCATCCCACCTCAGCGAAGAAAAAAAGGTTGTATTATAATACAACCTTTTTTTCCTTTTATTCGGCACCATGGAGGTAGAAGTAAATAGGTTTTAAATCTTAAAGCCGGGTCTCCTGCGACGTGTTTTCGTGTGCAATTGAACATCCAACATGTTTTCCGTCACGTGGTCGAGTGATTTTGCTAAATAAAACGCGTAGGCCACGCCCCTTTTTGTTCATTAAACATGTTCGATGTTCAATGAACACGCGCAGGAGACCCGCCTTTACAAATCAATGAAAAATGCATTAAGCCGTGTCTCCTGCGCCGTTTTCGTGTTCGACGAACATCGAACAGTGAACAGTGAACAATAAAGGGGCGTGGTCTACGTGTTTTGACGAATAAAAACACTCAAAACACGTAGACCACGCCCCTTTATCGTTCACTGTTCACTGTTCGATGTTCGTCGAACACGAAAACAGGTCGCAGGAGACACGCCTTTACGTAAGTACATAATTCAGTTCAATAAATTTGGTTCATTCTTTTTTTCACATCACTACCTTTTTTTTGTTAAAAAGTAGTATCCCTCCCAATTGTCAAGTTACTGCAAACAATTGAAAGTCCGAGTATAATTATACAGGGTAAAATTAAAACCAATGCGTTTTACCAGTGATTTTTTTTTTCATATTTCAGTGTCGGTGCCATAATAAAAGTTGATCATATTCATGAGTACTTTCATTTCCTAAAATATCCGCACTGTTATTTTATGTCTATTTTGTATCGACAATATTGGTCACACTTACCTATAAGATTCTTGGTCACACTATACTAACTAGTAGCGCCATATACCATAGAGTATGTAATAGGTACTGTATGTTTTTACAAAAATAAACGTCAGTTCTTGTCTGTGACTCAAGCGTTTAATTTATAATACGCACTGGTTTTAATTTTACCCTGTATAGCTAACGATACTTACTCGAAGGTCCTATTAGCGTCAATGCCGAAGGTGGACGAGGGGAAGTACACGAGGTCGTCCGCGTCGCCCAGGTGCGAGCGCCACGTGTACGCGAACGTGCCGTTCGTGGACTCGTCGAAGTGAGACATCTTTGATATCACCTGTTCAGTGTAAGTATGTAGTTAGTATGCAGCCATTTAGGAAAAGTTTTTATGACACCGGGGGTGAGTATTGTCACAGTTTAGGCACAGTAAAAATATGTACAGTACGGAAACTACGTACTAACGTTCGAAACGGCACACTCACACAAACACGCGGCAACCACTCGTCTTGACGCGGCACTCACGACTGACAGCACCGCGATGTCCGCTTAGAGGTCTCGTCGATTCGCGTGTTTGTGTGAGTGTGCCGTTTCGAACGTTAGTACGTAGTTTCCGTACTGGTGTACATATTTTTACTGTGGTTTAGGTGATGTTTGTGTGTGTTCACGTCGAACTAGCCGGCTTCATATAAGTGCAACCAGTGTGAACTTGTCGCTACTACGCAAACGCCTGGCAACCAACGTGTACACGAACTAGCCAGGTACTCCGCGCCAGCCGCCGCGAGTTCAACGGGAACAAGCATTTAGAATGTCACAATATTGGAAGAAAAAGGGCTATATTTTACACAGTTTATGGACTAACCTTGGCGTAGGTGAGCTCGTTGCCGGCCTGCATGGTGTAGAAGGTGTTGTCGATGGCGGACAGGCCCACGTAGGCGCCCGGCTCGCCGTAGATGGCCACCTCCACGCGCTCGCCTGTGCGGTGCTTGCGGTTGTTGATGAACACCGTGAACTGCACACAGGACAGTTTGTTACATTATCAAGTAGATCGCTATTGAAGTGGTCAAAGCGTCGGACTGTATACAGCATAAGGCCGTATCCAGAAAGAAAGCAGGCAGCCTGCGCCGATCTGTGCTTACAAATTACCTGCGCAGATTGCCTGCGCGCGCCGAGTTTCTATACAATTCACAAACGCTGGTAGATCGGCGCAGGCTGCCTGCTTTCTTTCTGTATACGGCCTAAGCATAATTGGCCTGTAATATTCACACTGCTGGGACACAGGCCTCCAATTACAAAGTGTTTACAGTAAAAGCTATAATTTTTATATTATTTTTCAACGGTAGGTATAAGTCCCGGCACCAGTCTTGATCACAAACGTCACCTGCGTATTAGCTGATTTTTCGGTCTCTTTGGCGGAATGAAGAATACGGGGGCGCCGAGGCTGCAGGCGATTGGTTCGGTGGTCGATGCTCGTCGTCTAATGGGCCATTCTCTATTACGTATTGTCAACTGTCTATGTCTATTAGATCAAAAATATACATGCGCGATCTGTGATAATTTTTAATGCCGGTACCTACACTTATCGACCGTTACAAAATGACGTGATAGGCACGACGGCGACCTTAATGCACGGCTAGTACACTCACGTTGTTCCTGGAGATGCCGTTGACGGGGAAGGTGAGCGAGTCGGCCAGCACGTGGGCGCGGCGCTGGGCGCTCCACGCCAGCACCGTGGCCACGGGCGACATCTCCGCCGACACCGTCACCGCGAACGTGCGCACGCCCTCCTACAGTACACAATACTTATTTTCATCCCACCATCTCGGAAACTGTATTTTTGCGCTTCGATATCTGAGTGCAAAAGCCGTTTATATCCGCTAGAGGTTAAAGTAAATTCTCTTCGATATCTGAGTGCAAAAGCCGTTTATATCCGCTAGAGGTTAAAGTAAATTCTCTTCGATATCTGAGTGCAAAAGCCTTTTTATTCTAAAGGATAAAGTAAATTGAATTTAGAGCATCGTGTGCACTATGTTTGTGAATTCAAAACATCATTAAACCTATTTACTTCTACCTCCATGGTGCCGAATTTATAATACAACCCTTTTTTCCTCGCTAGATGTGGGATGAAAAGTTACGTGTTGCACTCGAGTGCAAAGATTTTTCACCTCGTGCTCTTTTGATTCCCTCGCTAACGCTCAGGATTCTAATTTTTGAATCACTCGCTGGGCTCGTCATTCAATTTTAGAATCCTTCGCTTGCTCGGTCATCAAAATTGAGCACGCGGTTAAAAAGCAACTTTGCACTCTTGTATAACAATTGTTATACAATTGGAGGTAGAAGTAAATAGGTTTAATGATGTTTTGAATTCACAAACTTAGTGCACACAATGTTCTAAATTCAATTTACTTTATCCTTTAGAGAATAAAAACGGCTTTTGCACTCAGATATCAAAGAGAATTTAGTTTAACCTCTAGCGGATACAAAAGGGATTTTGCACTCAGATATCGAAGCGCAAAAATACACTTTCCGTGATGGTGAGATGAAATAGTACATTATGGTACAAGTGTGTAATGTTGGTGATTACCGCTGAGGCGCCATTGCGAGAGAGAGAGCCGAGAATGGTAATCATCAATACACACGTGTATCATACGACGTTTTTCAACACACTTGTGAAGAAAATAATACTAAAAAATAATTTATTACGATCTTTTTTGTATCGAAACTTTAAACGTATTAGTATAGATAGATTATTGCTTCAAATCGAAGAACCCCATACAATCTAGTCAATAAATAAGGCCGCTTGAAAAGCAGCAGCCAGTGTTTCATTAAACATGAGTTTGGTTAGTCGTTAATCATATTTCCTGATGGCTAAGTTTGGCGCAAATAATACGAAACAAAATGGCGTTTGATGACGTTATGCTGCGCAACTTGAAGATTAGCGAGTGTAAACCTAAGAAAAGCACATCGTTATAAACAGCCAGGTACAAAAACAGTCCTGCTTTATAAATAATAAACAACAAAAATGATTAAATTAAACATTAAAAACCATATAAGTCACATATAAACAAGTTAACCTGCATGATCTCCTGGCCGCTGTTGAGAATGATTCCCTTGGACATGACGACGTAGTTGAACGACTCCATGTAGAAGTTGCTCTGCACGTGGAAGATTATGTATTCGCCCACCTGAATGACAACATAACAATGTTAACATTTCCACATAATTTAAAACAAATACGCAAGCGTTAGTATAAGTAAGTATAAAGTTATACCCATAAGTTAAACCCTTTGACCGTCGAAGATGACGCGTGAAAGATTGTGATACCGTGGGCTTTCAAAAACTTGCGAGTCGTACTCGCGCACCGAGGGTTCCGTATCATATTTAGACGTATAAAGGGAAAAAAACCGGACCGCATAACTAAGTTTGTTTCTGGAGGAATTTTGATGATTTTGAAAAAACTGTACTAGTTAGGAACATCGTTTTATTTTGGTGCAATATTTGGGTCAATTCCTATCATCCCTAATTATTTCAGATTTTTCGCCCCGCAAACTTCGGAGATAAGGGGGGGGGGGAATGGTATTTTTTGGAACATTTTTCATCATATGTCCAAAACTGTGAGACATAAAATAAAATGAAAATATATTTTGAGATGTGCAGATCAAGCCCTTTCATATGATATGTCACTTGACCTAGTAACCCCACTTTAAAATTTTGACCCCCACTCCGGCCCCTTTTGCAATGAAAATAAAAATATTTTTTGTTTTTTTTGATTTGCAATAAAGTTGAACAAGCATTCTTTATAACTGTTCCAAATTTCAAGTCGATAGCATAAGTAGTTGCTGAAATAAGCAGGTGTGACAGACAGACAGACGAAGTCGCACCATAAGGGTTCCTTTTTTACCATTTTGGTACGGAACCCTAAAAAGCAGACACATAAATTACATTTTAAAAAGCATTTTTTATTATTTTGGTAGATAACTTTGTTTATGAGGTTAATTTTGAGCGACAGTCGCATGTTTGTGCTGTTGTTGTGTAGCAGTAGTACTCACCCTAGCGTCAGTGGTGCTGGTAGAGATGCGTATGTGCTGGTTGTTGGCGCTGTAGTGCGCTATGAAGTGCACGTCGGCGGTCGCGTGCGAGCCCGCCGCGTCTATCAGCTGAGCGCTCAGTCGCACGCCCGTGATGCCGTTCAGGACTTCGCGGTAGTTCGGGTCGTTTTGTAGACCTGGAACACAGTTTGACGTTAGTCGTATCACAGATAATAATTATATTGTAAGTTTCGCCTCACAATTTTTTTCTGCCATTCACAAATAACGATATGCTTTACTTCATAGTGGTCACTTCCACCCGCACTACCATACTTACGCAGCAACTTGTACAGGTCCAGCTTGAGATGCCAGACGGCGTCGCTGCCGGGCACGAGGGCGGGCTGCTGCGGCTCGACACCACTCCCGCGGCCCTCCACCTGCACCAGCACCTGCAGCGTCACGCCGCGCGCCTGCCAGCTGGGCAAGGGAGACCCGTCGTGGTATGACACCACCATCTGGAACAACCTTGTTGTCAGTCACAGCTGTTAACCTATGCTGTTAGTTGAATAGGATAGAGATGTTGACTATTTTTTTTTTTTTTGTGAATCTGTAAACTATTTGAAAAAAAAAAAGACAATTAACACCAAAAAAACTGATGAAACATCTACAAAATTGGCAAACTTATAAGCGTTTTAAAATGATTTAGGGGCGGCACTATCACGCAGTGACGTAACACCACGACCACGCGAATGTCGTACTTAACTCCACACCACCGCATACTATGTTCGTTCCGCGCAACAAAGACGTAGAATATCCCCTCCAAAAACTTTAATAGCGTTTGTTTTCCATTTTGTGATTTTTTTTTTCTTTTTTGTTGTTCCTATTCCTTCTTTGAAATAAAATAATTTATTTGTACTTCTTTAATAGTAATCAACTACTGTATTCTAGTTTTCAGCCATGCATGAAAGTCATGTTAATCATGTGCAATTCAAATCATTGGAGCCAAATAAAAGTACGAAAAAACATGTCTATCATTTTGGTGAATTTTGAACATGTCCAAGCCGTGTACTTATCCTACTAATATTATAAAATAATGCCAAAGTTTGTGAGAATGAATAGATGTATGTATATTGAATGAATGGATGTATAAGTATGTATGTTTGTTACTCTTTCACGCAAAAACTACTGAACGGATTATGATGAGACTTTACAGATATACCTTATTTATTTATTTATTTATTTTTTTTTTAAATAGAACGACCGAGGCCAATTACACTATTTAAATATAATAATTTAAGTATAATAATTAAGTAGGTACCTAAATAACATAAAATAATAATAATTTAATAATTTACTAACACAGTCATGCATTCTTCTCACAAAATTTCAACAGAATCCTTATACATCAGAATAACACATAGGCTAGCCGCAGGCGGAAATAGCAACAATAAAACCAAGTTACAACATCAAAAATCTCTAAAACTACTTACATAAACATCAAACGGCATAGAAGGCTTGAAGACTTGCGGGGTACCTCCCAGGAAGGTCACGGTCAGTGAAGAGTTGAATATCCTAGCGATGCTGTACCCCTCGATGACTTCGTCGAGGAAGGGGTCGCCCACTGAGGCCGTGATGATGACCTCCACGCCGTCCAGCGTTGGCACCAGCTGGGCCAGCTCCGACATCGGGTACTTGAAGTCGTATGTGCCGTTGAACTGGGAAGTTTTATATTATTAGGGTGGATCCGTCAAGGTTGCGCGCGAAATTCAAAATATTTTGGTTTTTTGCGAATTGCAGTGCTGTTTTACGTTGTATGTTGATCCAAATTCGATTCGTGACAATAATGATAATAAAGTTACTAAATAATAATCTTAAAAATCACCTATACAGGGTAAAATTAAAACCAGTGCGGATATTTTAGGAGGTGAAAGTACTCATGAATATGATCAACTTTTATTATGGGACCGACAGTGAGATATGAAAAAAAAATCAGCTGTTCCCTACAAAAATGCACTACAACACGATCAAAATGTATGGAACAGCTGATTTTTTTTTTTCATATTTCAGTGTCGGTCCCATAATAAAAGTTGATCATATTCATGAGTACTTACTTTCACCTCCTAAAATATCCGCACTGCTTTTAATTTTACCCTGTATAGGCCTAAATATTTTATATTTGAGGAAAGACGTTGTTTTCACAAAATAATCGTATTTTCCTCAAATATAATTTCGAGGGCTAAATTGATAATTTACTAATTTCATGCATCCAACGCGTTAATTCATCACTTTCTTAGTCACAAGCATTTCATTGCTCCAACCAAACCTGTGCCCAAAATTACATAAAAATCAAACAATACTCACATATCTCAAGTACGGCAGCTGGTCGTAATACGGGTTGTTGTAATAGTTGTTGTACGTAGACGTCGTCGTGTACGTGTTGTAGTTCGGGTTGTTGTTGCTGTTGATGTTGTTGCTGTTGTGATCGATCGCGTACTGGGTCGGGTCCGGCTTCAGCATCCAGAATGGGTACTTCTCATCCTGAGAAGAAAACAATCACTATTATTATTATAAATGCGAGAGCTTGGGTGTGTGTTTGTTACTTCTTCACGCTGAAACGGCTGGACGGATTTGGATGAAATTTGACAAAGAGGTAGCCTGGGACCTGGAGAAGTAAATATGCTATTGGGAATCTCTTGTATATTTAATAACTTTACTTACAAAGTTGAACATCCTGGTGACCACCTTCTGCGGGTCGTACCACCACTCCGGCTGCTCCAGCTGGTTGGGCTGGCCCGGTATATAGCGGTTCTCCCTGTTGACCACGCGCCCAAACTCATCCACGATCGTTTGGCCATAGTTGTCGTACTGTTGTTGCTGGTAGTTGCCGTCGTACTGCTGTTGGTAGTTGCTGTCGTTGTTGTAGTTGTTGTTGTTGTTGTAGTTGTTGTTGAAGTTGTTGTTGTAGCCTGGGTAGTTTTGACGGACTGCGGGAGAGATATTATATTTTTTTAATGTTTGTTTTTATAAATTTTGAGTATAGTTGCCCGCGCGTCAATGGTAACATAGCCAGTATAAGCTGGCCTCATATTCTTTTGAAATTCTTTACAACACTAGGCCAGCTCAAGGTCAAAGTGTTGCCACTGACGTGCGATCGGCTGTATAACGAATGCCATACGAATATAAATGTATGGAAGTTGCTGGTTTTCTTTTCGCGATTTCAACATTGGTCCCATATTAAAAGTTGTTCATAATGATGAGTTCAATGACCTCTTTTCGGGTTTTGAGTGATTTTAATTACACTTTGTATAGGTAGGTACACCTGCATAACCAAAAAAAAATATTTTTTTACCTTGTCAGTTCTTACCTCTGGTATACTGATTGACTCCAAATCCAGTAGGTATTCCAAACTGCCCTCTATTATTGAACTGTCCCTGCGTGTAGTACCGGGGCCGGTACTGCGGGATCGGTCGGATGGTCGCCTTCAGCGTCAGGTTGCCGCGGACGGGCGCGCCCGAAGTGTAGTTCGCCATTATGCGGCCGTGGATGAAAGGTTCCGTGTTGAAGAAGAATGCGGGCATTGTTACGTTCACCTGGGTGGGAATATGGTAGGATTTATGGTATGAGTGTCGATTTCAGCTTGCTTAATTTTCTTTTATTTCGATTCTATTAAAAAATTGATGAATGATATTACCTAGTATATAACAAATTCTCCCACACAAAATCGATGTATTAATTAATACCATAACGGTCGGTTGCAGAAAGATAATTAAATCTTAATGGAGGCATTAACCATACAATTTCTATCGTTA
This sequence comes from Thalpophila matura, assembly GCA_948465475.1. Classification (NCBI taxonomy): domain Eukaryota; kingdom Metazoa; phylum Arthropoda; class Insecta; order Lepidoptera; family Noctuidae; genus Thalpophila; species Thalpophila matura. The sequence goes on from OX419191.1 coordinate 2,032,427, forward strand.
AAGTCTCCTTTAAAACATAATGACCTTTTCTGCAACTCAGCGTAAATGCTCTAAAATTAATACGTGAAAAGAAAACTTTGTTACTTTGTACCTCTTTTAAACCATATTGGGCGTACGGAGGAGTGTGAAACTCGGCACAGTTAAGATTTACATAGAGAAGGAGTGCAGAAAGATAAAATTTATGTTTTTTCTATCCAAATATTTTTTCATACAAAACTCTTTATAAGCATACTTAGTGGAACCGACCCGAACCCGACCACAGGCGATATATTCATCAATTGGCGCATTTTATGTACACCAACAAACACATGGCATTTGGTACACGGTTACTAACTCTATAAACCAGCACACACCTCGTATCGCGTCTGGTAGTACTCCTCGACCAGGAACTGCGTCTCCTCGACCTGCCCCAGCGCCTCCACGCGGATGTACCACTCGCCGAACAGCGGCTGGTCCGACATCTGGTACTGCAGGCTCACTGTGCCGAAGTTACTCTGTCGATACATACAATCATTGAATACTAGATGTTGCTCGCGACTTCGTCTTGGATGAAAAGGTTATGTCGTTCTCCAGGTTCCGGCAGTGGCGTGCCTAGAGGGCAAGCCCGACGCATTTTTTTCGTTTTAGTGAGTATTTTAGTTCATTTTCCCTGAATGTAATTTTCAATGTACACTCGACGCCATTTACGGTCGACCATTTTTCGCCCTTATTACTAAAAACATAAGGGTGAAAAGTGGTCGACCGTAAATGGCGTCGAGTGTACCTACATATTGCTTTAATAACAACACTCTTAAATTCATGAAATATTAACATAAATACTAATGTTATAAAGTGAAGAGTTTGAACGCGCTAATCGCTGGAACTACCAGTTTAATTCGAAACATGTTGCATATGATAACCAGATTCATGAGGTATAGTATAGGCTTATTATTTAACATCACGCTATGACCCTTAGGAGCCGAGCAGAAAGAAGAAAGTCAGAAAGAACGTTAAGGCGAAAACGACATAGCAGTGCGGGCGGGTAAATAATCCGATTTCTTTTCGCGGGGCACAGCAAGTTGTTTATACCAGAAGATAATAATGCAGAATGCAGAAGGTATGGTCACGCCTGGCGCACTCCGCACTTTAGGTGTAGGTACCGGCATGAGTCGTGAGCACAGATCGTGCATGTACATTTTCGGCCCAATAGACAACAGACAGTTGAAAATACACAATAGAGAATAGTCCAATAGACGACGAGCATCAATCACGTGCAGCGTCGGCGCGCCCCGCCTTCTTCATTTCGCCAAAGAGGGCGAAAAATCAACTAATGCGCAGGAGGAGTTTGTGCTCAAGACTTGTGCCGACAATTACTTTCGGGGAGGTAATTTAGTGGAATTACGCCGCGTCAAAAGAGATAAAGTTACGCGATAGAAAGAGACTACGTTTTAGGTGAATATAATTTTAGGTAAGTAGCGCTGTTTCAGCGGAATTACACCTTATTGCGTAGTTGCAAGAGTCGCTATTTATTTAACGGTCTTTGCGGAACTGTTGAAACAAAATGGAAGTAGTTACGTATGCTTACAGTTCAAAGTACATATTCTATGGTAATATAAAATTGTGCATAATGCATACATAATTATTTATGTTCACCTAATAAATAAGTGCACTCGCGACCCTGTCGGGTAAACAGTTTATGATAAGAGTTTCGGACTGGACGGCTGGAATTTTCTTGGTCAACCCCGATAATCTAATGTCTAGTACAATTCATTTTTACTGAAAACCTAACGACTCATCAGTCATCACCACTGCTCTAAAAACGGTGAAATATAAAAATATTGTGAGAAAAGGGATGCCCTAGAACCAAAAAATCGAAGAGATGTGACACCACCATGTTACAAATACAGCCATATCGTAGGGCGTAGATTACACCATGACCAGTTGTGGATCCAAGGCGAGGAGGATAGGAGGCTAAAGCAAAATCTTAAATTCTGACAGATTTTAGATTAGTGAAACAGTGTTTTAATTTTCTTAGCCTCCCCCCTATTAATATCTAAAAGAGCCCTCAGCGTTCCCAAAAAATAATTTCTGAATCCGCCACTGTCCATGGTCTTAGGGACTGGTGGTAGCAGAACGCAATATATTGTGTTAGAAGGTTAGCATATACATGGACGGATATTCATCCTATTGATTGATGCCCGCGAGAACAAGGGGTGGTATTTCATATTGAAGACAGATGATGACTGTTATGTATTTACCTATAGCTTTTTCTGTTTTAAACCTCAGTGTAACTTTATTTAATATTTCTTTTGATTTATATAATTTTACATAAAAGTAATTGACAGACAGAATTGTGTTGCTGCGGAGTGTTGGCGATCGCTGCGTCTATCGCCTTACAAAGGGTGACGTCACCGTAGCGGCATGGTGGTCTGCGACGAGACGAAGTGCTTGCCCTGCTGAACCCCGAGCCCAGACGTAAAAACATCATCGGGTCATAATTCACCATAAGAGCAGCGTTCTGAGTGCTGCGACTAGTTAATATAATAAGATTATACTGTTCAGTCTTAAACCAACCTTTGTTAGATTAACTCGTTGTTAGATTTGACTTGTTGTATGTAAAATCTGTATAAATTTAATATTATATTCTATAACTACATATAGCCTCGTCTCATTTACAAGCATTTAGTTTAAATCAGAAGTGGTACGGGATACCCACATACAGTTATGGGTAAACAAAAATTGCAACACGAAAACAGGATTTATAAGACAGATGCGAATGTTATCGCGTCACGGTGCCGAGCCGGCATGGGCAGCAGCAGTGGCGCCTACGCAGCGCGGGTCGGTGCAGGACAGGCGAAGTAGCATGAACCTATGCACGTTACAACCCTAATTACCAGGTGTGTTCAATCCATTTTACTTGATTCAGATGCTAAATGCATTATTGCATAAAGGCCAACAAATTTTATTGGTTGTGGGATTACTATAGAGATTTTGTTCCATGTCTTGCCTGATGACAGTGATGACAGTAGCACATCCTTTACAAAGGACTATGAACTATTACAACATAGCATTATGGCTGTGTTGAGACTTAAAAGTCAGAGAATCACCTTAGGCGCGGGGTGACACGCCGATTTACAATATTCCCCATTAAGTTGCATACAGACTGCAAGGGTCGACGTTTAGGACGTTTCACTGTTTCTAATGGTAGAAGACAAAAGGCGCGGCAGCGTTTTGTCAGTCATAGCTTAATCCAATAAACGAACTTTGGTGGTAGAGCCACTATACTATTCGTTTGAATTTGAAACTGTCGTTGTCACCAATGCAATCGAACAATTGCAACACTATTGATTTTAATAATGTTTAAAATTATTATTATTATAATAAAATATGGCCCAAGTAAATTTATCTATGCATAATGATTGTCTTAAATTGATGTTACTGTTGTAGAAACCTGTGATGTTAAATTCTGCCAAAATACTTGGAGAAGTTCAGTTGACTATAAATTGCACAGTTAATAGTACTGTAAAAGTTAGTCCTGTTGAGCTGATATAATTGGAACAGTATTGTGCGTTGATTACCAAGAAAAATGCTTACTGATAAATAAGGATTTGACAAAAAAAAGCAATACTTGATCATTTTCTCTGTAGGTGATTGTGTATTAGTAAAGAAATCATACAAAGTTGGATACGAAATATTGCGGATAAATCAAAGTAATGAGATTCCGGATTAAGTTTTGGGACCCTATAATTAACTTAAAATACTCTTACAAATACCCATGACAAAAGAATTTGAGAGATGTCCAGTGATCAAAGAGACATTGACGATTATAAGAGCAAAGTTTAGATATTGAGATAAAGTGTAGTCCGCGAGTAGGTACGTGGTACGCGGTAGCTCTGGTGGAGTTGTGAATCGGGGTGGTCCTGTGTGGATGCGCGCCCAAGTGTTGTCCCATGGATGAGTGTGTTTTCGTGGAAACCGTGTAATAAGGGCGGTTCCGCATTTGGAAGCATACCTCACAGTTAAGAATGCAGAGTTATTGCGATAAGAGAGCTGTTACTGCGTTATGTTTATTTGACAAATGAAGTGTTGAGAAATATAAGGAATCCAGTTCAGATTGTTCGTCAATGCATCTTTGAAAGCTTTAGAAAGTTAAAATTAATTGTTGAAATGGTTGAGTGTTCAAAATTGTTGAACTATTGACTCTAACTAATAGTTACTATTGAATGGTGTTTTTGTTGAGGTGTGTTAAGAATAAAGAACTCTTAGCTAACAGAGAGCTTAATATTTCATAAAACTTGATTGTGCTAGCGATTTTAAGTGGGTCCCGTGTAATATGGAGTTGGTTAATGAAACGCGCTCACTGCAGTATTTCAGAGACCCATTGTGTGCTTTAGACAAGCTCGTACGTGACTACGTCATTGTTTACGTTGGCGACGTTGTGATAGTACCTATCAGAATCAATAGAGCAAGGTTTAACAAGATTTAGATCAAAAGTTTAAAAGTCCGTTTAAGGTTATAGAGGTCCTAAATGGTGACCGTCTGCTCCACTCACGAAACTGTTAAAGAAGGATTCTGTGTGGGAATGGGGTACGGTTCATGAAAACGCATTCCAATTGTTAAAATATAAATTAAGGTCTGAAAACGTTCTACTCATTTTTGACCCGAATAAAGATAACGTATATTATAATGTATTATAATTATACGGATGCAAATAGGGACGGGGTAGCAGGTTACTCATGCAAGTTACGGACGAAGGTAAAAAAAAAAACAGTCCATTATTAAAGTAGACAAACTACAGAAGATGAGAAAAAGTATCACTCATTTAAACTGGAGTTATTGGCGATTGTTAGTAGACTTCAGAAGTTCCGATTATACTTAGTTGGGTCACCTTTTTAAATAGTGACCGATTGTAATGCCGTGCGTTAAATAAAGAGAGAGAGATTATTCCCCGGACCGCACACTGGGTTTTGTCCACACAAGAATTTTCATTTGATATAGTTCACTGAGAAGGTACGTGAATGCAACATGTAGGTAGACGCCTTGGGTCGAAATCTAATGCAATGCGGAGAAAAATCAGAAACTGAAATTATTATGTCAATAGGTAACAGAAGCGGATTGGTTGCTTTCGCTACAATTACAAGATTCTGAGTTAAAACATATTTGGGCAATGATAGAAACAGGAAAGGCCGAAGAAAATAAAGATGTTTTTGACAAATATGTCGTCTTAGGTGATAGAGTTTACAGAAACACGACCCGCGAGGTTGCTAGTGGGTGGGTTCTGAAGAAATGCATTTTTTGGCAAACAATTAAATGTAACCAAACAAACTGGGGCACTTTTCTGTTGATAAAACAGTAAATCGAATAAGCCATCAGTATTGGTTTCCTAGAATGCGACACGTATTAAAAAATTATATATTAAATATATTTTAAGAATAAACCGTGTTGGCGAGGAAGGTAAAAATACGTTGACGTTGAAATTTATTTTAGGTACATGTACGAGTCAAGATAAAATGCTTTCATTGTAAATAGTTCGAGTGGTGGGTTCAAATGGGGAATGAACTTGGAACGCTCAAGTGTGACTAAAGGTCCTTTGAGTGCATGTGAAATAAGCCAAACTTGGTACGCTTAAGTGTGGCGAAAGGCCCTTTAAGTGCGAGTTGGTTTAAGATGAACTTGGTACGCTTAAGTGTGGTTAAATGCCCTTTAAGTGCAAGTCGTCTAACCGGGTTGTTAATACTATGCCACTTTAAGTGCACATAATTGTTGAAGCCCACCCTCGAATACACTAATGAAGTGTTGTGCAATGAAAGATGACAGATTTAGATAGAAATCAGAACATGCCATTCAGAATCAATGCATGCAGGACTCTAAAGTAATAATTTGTGTTTCAGCACTTTATCTGAACTCGTGAGGCACCTGGTGGGACAGGCACCTGGCAGGACGGCCGTGTTGGCGATCGCTGCGTCTATCGCCTTACAAAGGGTGACGTCACCGTAGCGGCATGGTGGTCTGCGACGAGACGAAGTGCTTGCCCTGCTGAACCCCGAGCCCAGACGTAAAAACATCATCGGGTCATAATTCACCATAAGAGCAGCGTTCTGAGTGCTGCGACTAGTTAATATAATAAGATTATACTGTTCAGTCTTAAACCAACCTTTGTTAGATTAACTCGTTGTTAGATTTGACTTGTTGTATGTAAAATCTGTATAAATTTAATATTATATTCTATAACTACATATAGCCTCGTCTCATTTACAAGCATTTAGTTTAAAGGAGTTTGTTGCACTGTTTCTTCTTCGCAGCTAAAACACTAAGAAGCGGTGAAGGGCGGGCGTTTTTGGGGGCTGTCTTATGTATGTTGACGTTCAAAAAGTGCTAATCATTTAGCCCACTTTGAATAAATTACTTTTGATTTTGATTTTGATTTTGACAAAGTCACAATATCTAGCGTGAAAAATCCAGCCAGTTTCTGCAGTACGTTAGTATGATCATATTCATAAGATATCATGTTAAATGAATACAGTTTGTGTGAACAATGGTGTCTACAACACGATACTAACGGGCCTACCCGATCCAGGGCACAATAGAACATTATTCACTTATTGTGATTCTATCAAACTTTGTTAGACATGTATGAAAGATGGAGTGACTACACAATAACAAGGGTTATTGAATTATGATTTGCGAATATTGCAAATAGAAGGGTTTTTTCTTGCCTTTACTAGACACAGTACAGCTGCACTATAAATTCAAAGTCGCCCAGCGAGCTAAGGAAATAACTATGCTTGGAGTTTTTCTGAGGGATCGAATTCGAAATGACGTCATCCGACAAAGAGTCCATCTCTCTCACAACACAATAATATTAGGATTAATATCATATTAATTGCCCCTGATACAGTCAACATAATAGTAATTAAGTATACACACAAAAATTAACATTTTTGCAGGCAATATTCTTTGTTATTGCGTGAGTTATAACTTTTAGATAGGCGAGGGCAAAGACTTAACATGGGTTAAAAAGAAGTGGAAGTTAACTGCCTGTATTCTTATCTCTTTTGTTGACTGTAGTACAGTGTAGTGTTTGCGTTCGATAGTATCGATAGTTTATAAAGCCATACCATCGATAGGATAAGCGATAGTAGGTATCGATACTATCGATAATATATGGCCTTTTTTAGATGAAAACTAACCTACAGTGGAACTATCGATCGGCAACACTGGTACAGTGTGTATTGATAAGTTACCTGTCTGGAGAGCCATCTCTTCATGATGCGGCCGTTGGGGTCCAGGATGAACACGTCAATAGCTCGCCCGAACGCCTTCAGCTCCGTGCTGATCGGTATTACACGGAAGCGAACTGGAAACAAGGGATTTATTGTAGTTTTTGTAACCAACAGTTAACAATAGAAAGTTTTTTTTAATTTTTAGGTAACCCCTGTGACAAGAAGTAGAATATCAACACCATGTTCTTAGCAGGGTTTCATAACCTTATTGATGGAAAACTTTCATAATTCCAAATACCCCACAGACCCTTTTCAAATAGAATAGGGATGTTAACTACTTTTTTTTTTTATTGTGAATCTGTAAACTATTTGAAAGAAGACAATTAACACCACAAAAACCGATGAAACATTTACAAAATTGGCAAAGTTATAAGCGTTTTAAAATGATTTGCTAGACACGGACAGCACTACCTACTAATGACGTAACACCACCTACGTCCGCTTCGCGCGACAAAGACGGAGCGATACTCCCTCCAAAAACTTTAAAAGCGTCTATGTTTTCCATTTTGTGATAAATTATTATTTTTGCTTTTACTTTTTTGTTGTGCCTATTCCTTCTTGGAAATAAAATAATTTGTTTGTACTTTTTTAATAGTAGGCCACTACCGTATTGGTATGAAAAGAAAACAAGATAATTTACAAATACTTTCTTTATTAGGTAGGACTGTAATTATCATCTTAATAAATGATATTAAAGGACACTCAGCACTCATAACATGGATCCCAGGTAAATAAATAAAGGGCCAACCCCAAGCAAATAAAAATAAAACCACAACAATACTTGACTAACTAAAGTCAGGCAAAAAAATTTTATTCAAATGTATTTTTATTTACATTAGGCTTACAGCTAAAACATGTAAGTGGCTTCTTATGGGAACATTATAAACAAAGCCATAAGGAAAAGTTATTGCTATTGTAACTGAGGACCTGGCAGATCGCCTGCAAAGTTAAGCAGCAACCTCTACCTATTTTAACTTCAATACTTTTTCGTTCACACCTAGAAGGCAACTAGCACTGTTCTAGTTTCAATAAATTGACACAGCTGGCGCATATTGGGAGAGGCCTATGCTCAGTAGTGGATGTTTTTCAGTTGAAATAATTATGAAGTCAACCTTAGTTTTAACAGATCCTACTAAGCCCTATCCTATCCTACTTATAATAAAATCGAAAGTTTGTGAAGATGGATGGATGTTACTCTTTCACGCAAAAACTACTGAACGGATTTTGATGAAACTTTACAGTAATACAGCTTATCACAATAACACATAGGCTACCTTTTATCCCGAAAAAACGCGCAAAATCGCGGGCAAAAGCTAGTCTTTCATAAACATGTACTCACCAGTTTGTCCCTGCATGTACACAGGTTTGTCCATCTGTATGAATATAGTCATGAACCGCTTGGAGAAGGATAGGTCCGACTCGTTGGCGAAGGCGCGGCCTCCGAACGGCGTGTCCAGGTATAGACCCTCCACGCGGAGCTTGTAGTGACCTGGCACGGTTGTTGCGGGCACCTGAAGTACGTAGATCATTTGTAATGAAGAATATATTATAGAAAGAAAGAATAAACATTTATTTGCGCCGTTATTTTGATGTGTCATGCATCAAAATAAAAAAATAATGATACAGAGGGAAGAAAACAACTGTAAGGAAATTATGCATGCACATCTGCGCAAAATGGCCATCGCTCAGCATGATGCTGTGACCCAAGCACGGAGCAGAGCTACAGCGCTGGTTTACAGCGACAGCCGACTTATCTTCTATCTATACTAATATTTTATAGAGGAAAGATTTTTTTGTTTGTTTGTACCCAATAGGCTGCGAAACTACTGGACCGATTTAAAAAATTCTTTCACTAATCGAAAGCTACATTATCACTGAGTAACATAGGCTACTTTTTATCCCGAAAAAATGCACAGTTCCTGGTGGGACACGCGGACGAAGTCGCGGGCGAAGTGCTAGTCTATTAAATAATTGCCGGCACGAGTCTTGAGCACAAAACTTCATGCACCTTCATTAGTTGATTTTTCGGCCTCTTGGGCGGAATGAAGAAAGCGGGGGGTGCCGAGGCTGCACGCTATATATGTATATTGGTTTGTCAGTCGCTGCCCGTCGTCTTTTGGACTATTCTCTATTACATTTTGTCACATAACAGCCTATTAGTAAATGGATGGCAGTATAGATCTCAAAAATAATAATAAGTACAAAGCATTGAGTAACTCACCCTCATATTTAATATTTCAGGAACTCCCTCTTTCACTCTTTGGTTAACATCAGCAATTTCCACTCCGTTGCAGGAGATGGAAGCCCTAATGGTCATCTGCATGCGGGCTTGAAGGATGTTAGCAGATATCTTGTATATCTGGCCCGGCCTCACCATTCTAGACGCTACTATGAAGTATGTTCTGTGGAATTAGAAACATTTTATTTATGTTTCTAAGCTTTTGGGTTTGTTTAATTAAAACTTATAATTACACAGAAAAAAAATTTCCACAAGCTATCAATATAACTTAGTTTTAAATTAAAATCATTTCCAGACTTTTGAGCATTGTAATCAGATTTATATTTTAATCCAAAACATGCATTGATTAGAATTTACAGTTTTGAGAGAAATGAGAAATGCTCTAGGAATCATTGATGAGTTATTTACATTTATGGTTAAAACTCAAACAATTATTAATTCCAAACATTGTTCTGATCCTGATATTGAAATGGTAATTAATTACTCATAATATTGTCAATTAGGGTACTTACGCTTCATTAATGATGACACTCTCATGTTCCAAAGGAGCACCTTTGAATGAAGAGGCATAAGTCCTGCTGCTATCCCATGATGGTCTTGGAGTAATTTCAGGAGTGTACTGGTTCAGGTTGTAGTTCACATCTTGATTGCGGTTCTCAAACTGATTGTACCTCTGATCCGGCTCATATTGACTGCGATTAGGATCATATTGATTCCGATTTGGATCATACTGACTCCGGTTTGGGTCATATGGACGATTGGGATCATATTGTTGGGTTGGATTGTTCTGGTTACGATTTTGATACTTCCTTTTTGGATCATATGGGTTGTCATACTTTGGATCAGAGTTGAGGTAATCATTTGTGGGGTTTGTTTGACTTATGTCCGGATTGTATGTAGGTGACGCGTAATCTTGTGATGTGCATAGTTGTAATACTGTTGTAGATATTATGTATGTTAATATTAAGAGATTCATAATTCAGTCTTTGAATTTGTTTGCCTGCAACAGAAATTAAGACTTAAGCCAACAGAACTATAACCATGTGAAAAATCTTGATGAAATAGGAACATTGTGAAAAAATAAAACAGCTCAGCTCCTGACTTTCAACCTGTTTCTTGCTAAAAGAACACAGTGGTTTCCCAATTCAGGACTGCACAGTACACAGGTTAGGATGGACTTTATGCTGTTAATATAACCGAAATATATGTAAACGCTACTTGCTTGTTTAAATGCAAATAAATTTGAGTCATGCATAACAGCTAAGTACATAATCAGACCGCTTCTACTTTAGCAAAATACGGTGTTTTATGTTCACAAATGCAAAACAAGGCTTTTGTAAAACAAGTATTAGCTAGACTAAACAAAGCTCTATAGATAAATCAAGTAAATTAAAAGCGTATTAACAGTTGTTGAAGTTAGTTTTTAATTATTCAGGATTCGAATTACCAATAATCGTTAGCCAACGTAAACACCGACTGTTGTCAGTTAAAAGTTCAGATAAATTACATAACACCGGTAATTTAAACCAAATTATAGCTCAATATGTAAAGATAGAACGGGTTTAATACTCGATTAACCTTAATTTAATAATAAAGTTAACAATAGTCTTTTAACCTGAAGTTAACGCCCATGGATCCTCTCCGCTTTTATATTTGTTTAAGCAAAGAACACAACCACATTTGCACTAAAACTTCACTTTACTACCTATAAACACGCAAGATCACTAAATTTAAAAGAAATTCATTTAAAATAAGTTTAATTCAAATAAATAAACAAGAACGTTAGCAACGTCCCATTACTCACTTCATTCAAGAAAACGCGATTGTTTGTTGTCGCGCAGCCGCACTTCACCACGCCCGGCTAGTGAAAAAACCGGTAAGTTCCGATAACGTTTTAACTTTTTCGTAACGTAAATACGATTTTACTTACATCAAAATTAATAGAAATAAAAATTGTGATGAGCTTTTGGGAATACATCAACAAGAAAACTGTCGCGTGCTTATTCGGTTTTATAAAATCTTTATTCGATAAATTCCAGACATGAACCGGTTATGCGTTTTTCGTTTATCTGTTTATCTTTTCTGTCTGTGGTAAAGGGCGGTTAGATTTTATTCAAGGAATTTAATACTCTCTGACGAGAGATTTTATTTTTTAATGTTTTGCCACGCTTGACCTTTTAAATAAATTCGTAAATTCTCTTGCATTTATGTATTGTCTAACTCTTCCAGCTAGAAACGCTAGAAATAAGATCAAAGTAAGCCATCTTATAATATGAGGTCCATTTGTCTAAAGTGCAAAATAAGTACTGAACTTGAGGTTTGATTCCCGGGTCGGCGGCAGTGTTATTGAATTTTTCCATACGGATATTATTCCCATTATTAGCCTGTACTATCTCTGCCTATCCTTACGGGAGGTATAGTTGCTTTAGAGCATTTTCCTCTGTGATTTACCTATATGAATGGTCCAAGTATAGTTGTATTGTTTGAAAATAAATGTTTTCAACACAACATACATAAGGGACATCTCTGTGTATGAAAAGTACCTACTTATTCTCATCTATGGTATGAAATGTGACCATTGAAATGGTTGGTGCCTGGTAGCCAGAGGTTCAAATATAGCGCCAAAGGTTCCATCCAATCAAATAAAAAAATAAATTGTTTGATAAGTTTCGTCAAAATGCGTTAAATTAGGGTGGCGCTACTGTCCTACATTCATGCGGCAAAACGACCATGGAATTATTTATTACATAGACATAGAATACTATAGACTGAGCCTAAGGACTAAACCCGCTGGTCGTTTTTTGTTTGTGTGCGTTCTGGATTTGTATTAATGTGCGTGACTAGGGAAGAGTTGACTGGTTGACGCTTCAGTGACGTCACTGTATCAAAACATTGCGCCAATGTGCGGTGTACTTTACAGTGACGTCACTGTATCACTGTCAACGAGAAATTACAACCTTCACACAGTTTAAAGACACGGTTAGACTAACTCTAGTATATTATTCTTCCTCCAACACTGGCTCCACACGTTGGCCCCAACGCCACTCGCCCAACGTGTGGATCAAGAAAATAGCATTGGCCAACGTTGGGGCCAATGCTATTTTCTAGATCCACACGTTGAACGAGTAGCGTTGGGGCCTATATTGGGGCCAACGTGTGGAGCCGGCGCAAGATTTATTAGATCTATTTTAACCACTGACCTCCATGTATACAAGTACTTGTATATATGGAGGTCAGTGATTTTAACTACTAATAATTCCATGACAACGACTCAAACGTCACGTCATAAAACAAAACTGTCAAACTCAACTGTCATGTCCCTAAAAATAGGGATATCATCAAAGATATCATAGTGAAAAACTTCATCTTATATAATTCTCTTACAATTGTACTCTTCTTCAAATGAATTTAATATTTTTATGTAAATCCCCTATTTTTCTATGAGGCGTATGAAACATCTTTCAACTGTCTAGTCTGTCTATCACGGCATATCACGGTTCATGAGATACAGCTAGGGTTGCCAACTTTTTTTGAGAAAAATAACGTATCTATTTATATACCTACGAAAAAATAAAGTATTTATTTGGAAGAACAAAAAATTATACTTATTACACGCCAACATTTTTTTTGTGGTCTTTGAAAGATTCTTATGATTATGATTATAAAGTATCAAGGGTAATTTTATAATCGAATTTCTTATGTATGAAAATAAAGTAAAGTTTATTATTTCGGGACCGTCCGGTCGTTCCATCCAGCCGATTGGCTTATTTTTTTTTTAATGAAAGGAATTCATGGACTGATTGGTCACCAAGCATTGCAGTCCTATAATTTAGATTTAAATAAATAAATAACTCGTTTTTTATTAAATATATGGACAAAGCTGAAGTGGCGGGAACAGAGTACCTAAATAAAAAATACCGGCCAAGTGCGAGTCGTACTCGCGCACCGAGGGTTCCGTATCATTTTTGGACGTATAAAGTGAAAAAATCCGGACCGCATAACTAATTTTGTTTGTGAAGGAATTTGGTGATTTTGAAAAAACTGTACTAGTTAGGAACATCGTTTTATTTTTGGTGCCATATTTGGGTCAATTCCTATCAACTCTAATTATTTCAGATTTTTCGCCCCGCAAACTTCGGAGATAAGGGGGGGGGGGAATGGTATTTTTTTGGATATTTTTCATCATAATATGTCGAAAATTGTGAGACATAAAATAAAATAAAAATATATTTTGAAATGTGCAGATCAAGCCCTTTCATATGATATGTCACTTGACCTAGTAATCTCCACTTTAAAATTTCGGACCGCCACTCCGGCCCCTTTTGCAATGAAAATAAAAATATTTTTGGACTTTTTTCATTTGCAATAAAGTTGAACAAGCATTCTTTATAACTGTTCCAAATTTCAAGTCGATAGCATAAGTAGTTGCTGAAATAATCAGGTGTGACAGACAGACAGACAGACAGACGAAGTCGCACCATAAGCGTTCCTTTTTTACCATTTTGGTCCGGAACCCTAATATATTTTCTTACATTTAGTAAGCTATTAGATGCTTTTGTACGTGCACGGTAAAGATTGAAAATAAAGTATTCTCGCATACCTTATTCATATGGAAAAGTATAAAGTATAGTCATCGAAAATAAAGTAGGATACGTTATTATAAAGTATAGTTGGCAACCCTAGATACAGCCGGGTGACAGACGGACGGACACCGGAGTCTTAGTAATAAGGTCCCATTTTACCCTTTGGGTACGGAACCCTAAAAACCAGACAAGTGCAAAAACGACTCGCGCCCTGAGGGTTGCGATTCCGAAACATGCAATAGCGCCATCTATGAGCAAGGACAGACGGACAACAAAGTGATCCTATAATATAGGAGTTGCGCCTAATGATGTCTGCTGTCTGTCCTGTTTCTAGTAAAACTGGTAAACTAGCGGCACCGCTCTTGAGCACTATCGTCACCTGTGCATTAGCTGATTTTACTTTTGGTGGAATGAAGACGGGGGGCGCCGAGGCTGCACGGATTGGTTCGTCAGTCGAGTTTCGTCGTCTAATGGGACCTTTCTCTATTACCTATTATCATGTCTATTGGGCCGAAAATGTATACCTACCATGCGCGATCTGTGCTCATAATTCATGCCGCGATCTATAACTAGTTTCATTATGAATTATGCAAGATGAATGATCACTAGCATCCAAAGATGATTAAGATCCAATTCAGGATGTTACGGCGAACTTTAGTTGTTAACTCTAGTACATGGTCCACTGTTTGTCATAAAGTCCCCAATGAATCTAATCAATGATCCGGCTCGAAGGACCATTGATTAGGCTTATTTGGGAATTTATTACAAAAACAGTGGACTGTATGAAAATAAGAGTAATACCGCAATAATCTAAATAAATTATAACGATATACAAATAAGTACAAAGAAATATGCTCGTCGTCTGGCGCGTCGGTGAGCGGAGTGGTGGTAAGCGCCGCAGCGGTGCCGTGCAGCAGAGTTTGATACTCTGACCCCGCGCGTTCCCTGGCGTCGTCGTCGTCATGTGACGCGCCCATGATCTACGAATAGTATTTACAGAATTTTGTAGATGATACATTCAATAACCAAAATAAAAGTCTGCTAAAACTGATGATGGCAAAATATTCTTTTTCTAAAAATACATTTTCAAAATGATATCGTTTGATATCGTGTCATGTAACGAATATAACTTGTTGTATAATTTATATTCTAGATTCTAGGTATGGTTGTAGGATAGGTATTGCCCTCTTGTTCAGTCAATTGATATAAGCTCAGTGATGTGACCTAAGTTCAAATTGTTACTTGGGGAGATTTTGGACAACTGTGTGTTCGTGTTGTGAGCACAATGAGCACATGTAGACAATTAAAATAAATATCTACTATACTAACAAAATAGGGCAAGATGAAAACTTGTGAAATAATAAGGCAAGATTTTATTAATTAATCATCTCCCACTGTTATTTGAGTAATCATTATACATTTCAGTGTATTACAGAGAGGCACATTGACAGGGATAACAAAATAAAAAATGTTTTGATTGATGAAATTCTAATTAACCACTGAATTCTCCACAAGTTAGCAGGATCTCATAAACAAAGGAATTGATCAATAAAAATAAATCACGCGAAGTGATAGGGTGTAAGATTGAGACTCGTCGGATCAGTACGATCGCGTAAGAACGACGTTTACTGTATAACAAGACGAACAAGAGAGTCCAGTAGGGGTTCGGGTCGCTCCGGGGCCTCCTCTTCACATTGAAAAGTCATTATACGCCAGCATCCAATTTATCTTTTGTCAAAAAAATCTGTACAAAATATATTAAATATATACTCTGTAATGCTAAAAACTGTAACGCTACCTCATCAATAGTTCAATCACGATTATTAAATGATTTAAAACACAATAACTCGTTCACGTCGTGCAAGAACAAACATTAACGTATCGCCGAGCGCCGCCGGCGCTCGCGCAGCGGGGAGACCTATATACAAGTCAACATTTAAAAAATCATACACCTCAGTCTGTCACGTGAATACCGCTGCTGCATCTGATTTATAATTCCGTTGCATTAATTTCATACAGTCGTGTGGTCTTACGATCTAGTGTCGCGTATCGCGTCCTTTGCTTATCGTCCGTGCGTGGCATCATAATATACATAGTTTATTTTATATATAGGCAGTCGCGACGAGGCGTGTGTTAGTTCCGCTCCTCGTCGCAGTCGCGGGAGATGTGTCCGGGCTTGCCGCACACGTAGCAAGTCTTGGTGCCGTCGGGGCAGTTGCGGGAGATGTGGCCGGACTTGTTGCAGTTGTAGCAGGTCTGGTTGGAGCTGTCGCGCCCGCCCTCGGGGCAGTTCCGCGCGATGTGCCCCGTCTTGTTGCAGTTGTAACACGACGGCTCGTCCGGACTCTGCGCGCACTCGCGCGCTATGTGTCCCGTGCCGTTACATCTGCCACACAAACGATCACACCATTAGAATGACGCAGTCTAGAACACCTGCAATCTTAAACATTACATTATAATGACATTCGAATCAGAAAGAAAGGTCGATAACAAGTTAATTGGACACGTGTGTAGCCAAGGTCAATGTCAAAAGTTCAACCAGTTCAACGTGACATTTGAACATTAGTGGGCAGACCACACTTTCTGTACGACCTCGTTACTGAGGTTAATGTCTACATTGGGTCAATTAGTTATTGATTGCGCTACTAACATCTAATTTAATTTTACAGGTTGACCAACTATTCAAAATACTTATTTAGTCCATCTTTGGTTGTATTTCCGGAGCTTTGAGCTAAATCGAATAGTAAAGAAACATCCAAGACGATTTTTCTACTTATCGAAACGAAACTAGTTATAGATATGATCTAATGATAAACCGACGTGACTCGGATAAGAATTGCCGTTAGCTTAGCTAACGTGCGCCCAACGACATAACTTATACACGCCCAACATAAAATAGCCGATGTGTTGGTTGGCGTAACTGGCGGGGAGACTTGTCTCGAGCAAAACTAGTTTAGCCGAGCATATTGATTTAATTGATTGCTGTGCTGAAATAGTGCTAGGTAATAGAAATGTCTATGGTGAAACATAGCCGTAAAGTTTTGGTACTGTTTCAACACTACTGTCAGTTTATAATAGAACATGTTGAACTCTTCAGATATTCCTTCCACGCGGATGCGAATGGCGCGTGGCACTTGTTTCCTCGTCGGCGCACGCCAGCCGATACAACGTGTGCGAGTTGAGCCGCTCAAACGTGACCACTCACGCGTAACGAGGCAATACAGATACTTGATGTCTACACGAAACACGTATCGTTTCAAGTGTCGTTAACCTATAGTAACGTTAAGATTGAGCTCGATTGATTTACGCCACCGCGTCAACCAATCAGGCCGGTTGAGCAATGGGTCAGCGATCGGTTACCCCTTCGACTCTCCGTGCAGATCATTACGAAACATGCAGTCACCGGACGTAGTGTTCGGAAGGCAGAAAATGTGACAACCTGTTTCAAGTTTTGGACCACTCCCGCATTATACGGGTTAGTAGCAGTGGCGTGCCGAGACCAAGCCTGACGCATTTTTTTCCTTTTAGTGTATTTTTGTTAATTTTTCATTAATGCAAGTGATTTTAAATGTACTTAATATTTTTGCTTTAATAATGACATTAACTCACTTAAATTCATGAAAAATTATCATAAATACCCTCTAAAACCAAAAAAATGTGTTGGGCTTGCCCTCTAGGCACGCCACTTAGTTGGCCACAGCTGGGTGTAAAACATGACGACATCTGGTTGTGCTGGAAGCTGATCGGGATGGTATTAACCTGTAGCAACGGTCGGCCTCCTCCTTGCAGTCCCGCGCGAAGTGTCCGGCGCGGTTGCACTTGAAGCACTTTTCGCGCTGGCGGTTGAAGCCAGAGTCGCGAGCAGCGACGCCGCCGCCCTGGGTGCACTCGCGGGCGAAGTGCCCCGTCCGGTTGCACTTGTAGCATACGCTCGAACTCATTGTCTGCAACAATGGGATGCACTTCGTTGATTAAACTCTTATCACTAACATAATGGTACCTCTACAGAACACCTAGCAACAGAAAATTAACTTTAGACTTGTAAAATACGCAGTGTGGTGTTGTTCAAGTTTTCCAATCATCTCGGATTACGAACACAAAGATATGGTAATTGTAAAATACGACGATAAAACACGTTTTGGGGCGAAAATTTTATTCAGTAAACATCTAGATCTTTTCTGACCTTGTAATAATGACCTTTATAAAATACGGTCATTCGCCTCGTATATCTCTTTCTTACACCTCTTTGGAGTGATAAGTGTAACAGAGATAACAAGTTTAATTATTTGCCCAGAAGTTCCGCTGACGCGATGACCCTGAGGTTGATAACGCGCTTCATGTGCCAAGATCACGGCAAATTTGCGTACGATTGTCACCAATTGAGTCGCGGCAAACATTTTGATCGAGACGTTTTAAAGGGAGGCCCAATACGATGCAAAACAATTGAGAACGTGAACATCGCACATTCCACCAGGGCCCCAATTCTGCTATTGCTAGTGTTAGAATGGTGTCATAATGACACCATAACGGTCAAAACCTAAGCGGTCATTGGCTTAGAGTAAGACTATCTCTTTCGTCATTGGTCAAAACGATGTCATTGAGAGACCATTCTGACACTATTGTGACTGGTGCATTAGCAGACTTGGGGCCCAGGTCTGTTGACTTGAGTATTTTAACAGCAACTTATGCCGCTCCTTAGTGACGGGACAGCGCGTAATAATGAAGCATCTCAACAGGAAAAAAGTTGCAACGAAAATGTTACACAAGATTCAACTTTTTTCGTTGAGAGATATTTTTAGCAGTTCTTCGGATATTTATTATGTACCGTAATAACTGCTATGCGTTATTATTACGTGACTCTGAAGAATTTATTGATTCTTATCAAGACAGGACTAAAGTAGGTCAGATATAAAATGCATTATGTAATTCTCAGAGGAAACAAGGGTTTAAGACACCATGTGTACCTACACTGATACAAGTACTTAGCATCTACAATGTAGTGCTGAGACAATTACCATAAATTACATTTATTTATACAGATGGTAAGTAGGCGTTATCCTTGTGTACATTTTAGTTAAAACATTAATTTATTATTTAGAGCTATAGTGTTAGAAACACAAGTATTACGCCCGACCTCGACATGGCGAGTTGGCGACACCTTTCTTTGGCCTCTAAACTATTGATCAGGACTTTATTGAGCACACAGTTTTATTTGCATAAACAATAGGCTTTTCTTAACTAATCTCCATACAACGATTTTGTTTATGAGGGACATTACTCTATCAAATATCTAGGATAATAGATCCATGAGTCATGGATATATTATGAATTTATGACTATGTAATATGAATCATTTCATGTTCAAAGATTTTTAAAATCCTTTCAACTAAATATTGGATAAAAGATATAATCCTATATGATAGTGATAGATCCCCTATGAAGGATAGAAACTATGATTTGATAAAAATAAATAACACTAATAAAATATTTTTATTTGGAGATTTCTTTTCTACCAAAATTAAGTCTACAATACTCTTGGACTGCTCTATTGCCTACTTTAAGACTAAAACGATATAAAACGTTTGAGTTTACCTCATTTCACGGCGATAAGTGAAGGCGAAATGTGAGCATAATGTAGGGAGGGGACAAAGTGAAAGCTCTAAGTGGGAAAGTCATTAACTTGTAGCAATTATGATAACTAGTGTACACTAGTATAGTATGTACATACAGTCATGTAAATAGCTGGCCTACACTTATGTACAAACAACATGTATTACAGCGGCTCCCAGGAGAATCAAGTTGTTTGGCTAAGTGACCATTAAGTAAATTGACTGTTTTTTGTGGATACTAATAATTGTACGTCTATTTTAGTACTTGCTGCTATATGTAGAAAAAAACAAACTGTAGGTTTATGTAAAATTGTCTTGAAGTACCTATTAAGAAAATTTTAAACAATATATTAAAAATATTTATCCTCATTTTTTTTTGCTTGATAAAATTTAAAACGATGTTAATAATCTTACCTACTCTGCAACAAAGATTTCAAAATAATCTCAAATTAAATACCTACAAGACAAAAACAAATAATTACATTGGAAAAAGGCTCATCAAAAATACAATATTCTACATGAATTTTAGTATGAAATCTAGTTGGCTGTGCTACAATTATATGAAATGTATGACTTTCTAAATGCAACTGTTAAAGGGTCAATGGAGCAATAACATGAAAGTTCTAACTGTACTCTTTTAAAGTGTAACAAACCTTTTTAGACTTATTTGGAATTCAGATGGTTTTTTTTTATTACTTTTTCTTGTAATAAGTTACCATAGCTTAGTAATACTTTTATTCATCCTACTAGCATAAATGCGAAAGTTTGTGTGTTTGTTACTCCTTTACGCTGAAATGGCTGGATTGATTTGGATGAAATTTCACAGAGAGGTAGCCTGGGACCTGGAAAAGCATATAGACTACTTTTCATCCATTTTCACACAAAGGCGCAGGCAACGTGCCAGATTTAGCTAACAAAATACTATAAGATTTCTTTTTATATTAAAATATTAAAGTAATAATTGTTGGTTTTCCTTGTACCAAGTTGTTTCAATGTGCCAATATGGAAAATTGCACAACGATAAACCTTTAAAATGATTATAAACGAGCACATTGCATGCAACTTTGTCTGTGTGACCCACAGGAATTGTGTATGTTTTCATTTTCAGGATAAAAAGTGACCTATAGCTCTAGGGATAATGTAGCTTCATAAAGTGAAAGAATTTTCAGACTCAGATCAGTAGTTTCGAGATTATCTCATACACAAATACATGTACAAACTATACCTCTTTAAAATATTAGTATAGATAACAAATATTTATTTATTTCGCTTGTAATGGTAGCAAAGCATTGGTATTTTAATGCTTCTACTGCCAATGATATGTGAAACTAATATTGAAGAATTTGAAATTCTTAGAAAGTGTATAATTATTGGAATTGTTCACCAACTAGATACATTGGCTTTCATACTGAGAAACTAAAGGCAGTTAAATGATGAACAAATATGGTATCTGTTGCTAAAGAAATTTAAAAACAAGATCTTGGCAGAAAGAATTATGTCCTTGACCATTAT
This sequence comes from Thalpophila matura, assembly GCA_948465475.1. Lineage (NCBI taxonomy): Eukaryota > Metazoa > Arthropoda > Insecta > Lepidoptera > Noctuidae > Thalpophila > Thalpophila matura. Next base: position 2,053,632 of record OX419191.1, read on the forward strand.
TAGAACAAGGGTAAATCGGTTGAAAAATTGAATACATTGTGGGACATATCAATAACCAATAAAGTTATTATTGTCTCTACTGAAATGATGTCAATGAATTCATAAGTACAATAGCAGATAATACAAATTATAATGTACCATTTCAATGTAATGAGTCCTTTGTGTGAACATGTAACAGGTAGACAGCATATCACATGCCTAAAACTAGACTTGTGAGGTTCCTATAGGCATTATACGTATTAGTACTTTCCCACATGCTGTTCATAGTGCAGCGATGCGTCATTGTCTTTACCAACAGAGAAAAAAAAGAAAGCTGCAAGAGAAGGCATGTTATATACTTCGAGGCAATTGAGACCGAGTGATAACGGAGCGATTTCTGTAATCGTTGCAGCTGCATTTTACTGAATACAAATGAATACCGATAACATATTCCATTATAAAATTACCTCAACAGCAGCTTTATGTGTCAGCAACGAGTCACCGTTTGTCAAACTAACCACGTTCAATAAACAACCTAACTATGATGCGTTGACACAAAAATAACAGAATTTCACTCAGAAACACTTGGAGAATTTGCGTCGTTGCTTTATTCGCTGATAATTAAAAGAAAACACATCTGTAATGTACGTACGCCGTATAGCAGCCTAACCACGTGTAGAGGTACCGGTAGCGCGCGGTTTCACAATCAATGTTGCACTTTACACTTACCGATTAGATGTGAAACTTCTTGAGCACTTAAATCACTATTGATTCGATCGTTTCACGATCAAAATTTTAATAAGATTTACAAATTAGATGAAAATTACGACGCTTCGTTTGCAAGGAAGCCAGCCACCATCACTACGAATTCGTAAAAGACATTTTGAGCATAGACAATGTAGCTAAAAAGTTTTTAACGCTTTTCTAACGTGACTAAACGATCATTTAAAATTAATAATTTTATTGTGAGTGTAGAATAAAATATAAAGAAATTGATTAAAATTTTACTAAATATGATTTTTTGATAGATTTTGCAATAAAAATTAAAAAAAAATACACAAACATTTTGTAATGGAAGCCAACGCTATTGTCTATGATACTATAATTTGACCAATGGGAAGTGATGGAACTATTGGATTACGACCAATCCGAAATTCTGACAATGTTGCATTTATTAGTATAAAGAAAACAATTTAAGAAGTCTCAAATGACATTCAAGTTAGCATATAATCACGACGTTTTTAATTGTTAGGTTAATCAATTATTGTCATGTCAAGCTGCAAGGTGTTTACAAAACTATAAAATATAAATTAAAATCAGATATTTTTGAGAGAAAAGAGAAGCCAAATTGGTTTAAATAAGTGTCACCAAGTTTGCAAATAATGTCCGCAGAGAAAAGACGTAGCAGCGTTGATAATAATGAAGAAGCTGAAGACGATGGCTGGATAGGGCCTATGCCTGCCGAGGCATCAAAACCTAAACCTAAAAAGAGAAAAGGTAGTTAAAATATAGAATCTAGAACTAGAATATTGTTGGAATTCCTTGATATATACTTATTGATTCAGAATAACCTGACTAGGCAGTAATAGATATTTCCCTCCTTTTTTCAGTGTTGGAGTTTGAATCCCTGTACATAGAGAACCTGCCGACATCGGAGACGTACGAGTTCAGTTACATGCATCGCGACGTGGTCACTCACGTAGTGGTCACCAAGACTGACTTCGTGATCACCGCTAGTCAGGATGGTCACTTAAAGTTTTGGAAGAAACAGGTACTATACAACAAAGTCTAGGCTATCAGGTACCTATAAAGTCAAAAGGTTGTTGCATTTTGTTGTACATGTACATACTTACTAAAAATGCTATTTTATGGTTAAGTAACTCTTGACTGTCGACTAATGAGCAGTGCCATAACTAGCCTTTGGCGCGCCCGGTGCGAGCTCCTATAACTGTGCTCTTGGTGATGTTTGGACGTTATAAATAATATTAGCAAGTATTACAACAGGAACTTTTTATTTTATAGGAGACATAGACATGACATGGCATCAGTACCAGTAAAAAAGGAAGTGGTACGGATTTAGAATTAAAAGCAAAAACGTATTTGCAATACCAACTGTTGACTGCAGCTATCATTTGTCATATCACCAATGCTATAGATTTCAAAATCAGTTGATTAAACTGTAAATAGGATTTGTTTCTATGTTTAGTGTTATTTCAAATGGAGTATAGCATGAGGGAGTCATAATTCATAATATTTTTTGCCTCGTCTTCCAGGAGGAAGGCATAGAGTTTGTGAAGCATTTCCGCTGCCACCTGGCACCAATCAGCCATGTTGCTACCAATACCACGGGCACACTGCTCTGCACCGCTTCATTGGAGAAAACTATCAAGGTGTTTGATGTTGTTAATTTTGGTAAGATATTATATTCAAATAGATTACTGTAATATCCTAGTCCAAAATTGACGAAAATTCACTGTTGAATGTAAGCCCTTTACGGCGATTTAATCGCAAAAAGCCGCGATACAGTCGCAATACTGTCGCTGGTCGTATACCTTCGTCCACATAACCACGACTTTACATCGCTGCTATGGTGATACAGCATAGATACAGACGCGCGCTGTAGTGACCACCTGTGAACGCCTGTTGCTAGTTGTAAATCAATACAGTCACGCAGGCTTTTTCCTGTTACGCGGATTTGTGCCCCCTTGCGTGCCCACATGCGCGCCGTCCCCTTCCTATGCTACTAATATTATAAATGTGAAAGTTTGTGAGGATGGATGTATGGATGTTTATAAAGCCGCGTCAAACAAAACAGAAAACAGGGCGCAGGAGCCGCGGCTTTACTCTTTCACGCAAAAACTACTGAACAGAATTTGATGAAACTTTACAATAATATAGCTTATACATCAGAATATCACATAGGCCCACTTTTTGCAGACTACACTATTGTAACCTGGAAAACGCGGGTGAAGCGCGGGCGACAACTAGTCTTTTCATACATACTTTACGTGGCATGTAAAGCCCTCCCGCGCCCCTCATGTACTCCGCGTACGCAGTATGGTACGGGTACGGTAGTATGTACTACGGAAACCGCTGTCGCCACTTTTGAAGCAGTGTGCGTCATTACTACAAATGCTCCTTCGTCAACATAGAAAAAAAAATATTCCGGTCGTTGACATACTCTATTCTTATTATAAAATTTTAGTTAGTGTTATTTCTATTTCAGATATGATCAACATGATATCTATCGAGTTTGAGCCCTATGTTGCTGAATGGGTGCATTCTGCAGGAGATCCCATATCAGCACTTGCTATGTATGTATTTATTCTTCTGATTTATAGAACCGTCTTACCCAAAATAAGCCGTAATTAAAGAAACTTCAGACAAAAATCACATTTTCAAAGACACAACCACGTACAGAAAAGGACACATTTCCAGTTTAATTTTAATAACATTTAATAACATAATCAATAACATAACATTTCTCCATTACTGAAAAATTGTTTATCATGGAAATAAGCCCTTTGATAAATCACTCCTCAATTATTTCCTGTGGCAATTCTCCCACTCATATTTTCTCTTTCTAACCACCAGCTCAGAGAAAGCCAGCAACAAAATCCACATATTCGACGGCACACAGACTGCAAGCACCCCCCTCCACACCTTCGAGACGCTCCACCAAGCCACAGTCACCACCATCAAATATAACCCGGTCTACGAAACAGCAGTCTCAGTAGACAAGGCGGGGATCATCGAATACTGGACGGGACCAAAACATGAGTACAAGTTCCCGAAAACAGTGAATTTCGGGTCGAAGTTAGACACGGATTTGTATGACTTTGTGAAGAATAAGACTTATCCGACTGCGCTTGCGTTCTCGCCTGATGGGAAGAAGATGGCTTCAATCAGTATGGATAGAAAGGTAAGATGATATAGTGCTGATGTTTTTGTAGTTTATGTACCTTGTGGTTATAGACTTAAAGTACATTTTTGATTCTATAATCTTATTAAATTCGGTAATAGCTGTGCATCGGGGTTTCACCCGCCGTTTAATTTAAAGAAATCGGATTATTCAACCGCCCGCGATATTACTTTGTTTTCGCTTAGCGTTCTTTGTGACTTCTTTTTTTTGCTCAGCTCCTAAGAGTCGTAGCGTGATGGTTATTATATATAAAAAGTTTATTTCGTATCGGACTGGTAGCTCCAGAGATTAGAGCATAGGTTCCCAACCTGTTATGGACAACCGCCCCCTTTAGAAGAAAAAAAAATCTAACGCCCCCCTTACCTAAACAATGCAGATGCCTGTCTATTTTCTATTAATAATCACAAATTAACAGTTATTTCTCTCTCTCTCTCTCTCTTTAATCTACTCGTGGTTGTGGCTGAAAGTCGTGATTAATAATTATTAAAAAATACAAAAAAGTGTTATTAACAAAATTATGACTTAACCAATAATTGCAAGACAATACACGAAGCTGGAGCACTCCGCACTGGGGCGCTGTGCAAATGCAAAGACAAGACGATTAACAAATATTTGTGAAAAAATATTATAAAAACACAACACAAATTCATTATGAAACACAAATAATATCAATAAGATGGTTGAGGCTGGTGAAGTTTAAACAATTAGTTAATATTGGGTTTCAGTTTAGTTAAGGTACGCCACGGTTGCCCCCTTGACTGTCATAACGCCCCCTATTTGCATTTGGACCCCCCACGAAAAGCTCCAGCGCCCACTAGGGGGCGGTACCGCCCCCGTTGGGAACCTATGAGTAGAGCGTTCAAACAAACTCTTCAGCTTTATATAGTGTAGATAGATATACACTCGCAAAACATTTTCTCCTAGGGCAGTCGGGTAATAACATATTTAACAATCGTTGTAGAGCCAATCCTGTTTGACTCCCATATGTAATAAGTAGGGTGTTTGTCTGTTGATGTAATAGGTGCGTGTGTTCCATTTCCTGTCAGGCAGGCTGCACAAGGTGCTGGACGAGAGCCTGCAGCGCTTCCAGGAGCTGCAGCATCAGACGCAGCAGCTGCCCAACATGGAGTTTGGGAGACGGTAATATTGCATTTATCTCTTTATGAACCTTTATTGACTACTCTGCCGTGTCACGCACATGTCTGTTATCTTAAGATACATGAGATACGCGTAACAGGTGTAAATCGTATCATAATAGGGTCCTGTACCAACCACAAAAACAACTTTTCATCTAACTTTAATCGATTCGTCGTATGGGTCTATCCAAAACTCTTGTTACTATGAATTTAAATGCTTTTAAAAACTTTAAATGCTGATATTTCAAAACTATGTTTTTTGAGATACAGCAAATACGCGTGATACGGCAGTACTAGGACTTTGCTCGCAACTTCTTTCGCGTGACATAAACTTAGCGCCATCTAGCGTATTAAAGCAATTCTGACCGTCGAAAGTTATTGTTTTCTTTTGGGAACAGCATTTTTTTTCTGGATGAAAGGTACCTGTTCTTTTCTGTACCCCTGACAACATATATGTGTCGCAGGCAATTTGTTCAATTCCGCCGTTTACATACGGCGTCGTCAGTTAAAAAACGCTCGCTCGTTCGCATTATGCCGAAGGCAAAATGTATATTGCCGTGTCACTTTGTAGTATGCCACAACATGTCATAGACTATTAAAACGCCGCTTACATAATGCCGCGGCAAATTGAAGTATTTAGGTTTTTGAGGTTAAAAAATGCTAAGGTAACCATAAAATATGGGTCTCAAATAAAATTTTCGATATTCACTTAGAACTTTTTAGTATCCAGTTGGTTTTTACACGACTCCGGCGCTGCAGGAAGCGCAGCCCCTCCGCCCTTGCGTAACAAATCTCAGGCGCCCGGGCTCACCTCCGCAGCTTCGGCTTTTTGGCCAGCCTCAACCGCTCCGGCTCGCACGGGTGCCTACACTTTGTTACGGCGGGCGAGGGCTGCTCTCCCTCCGCGCCTCCGGGTTTATAAAAACACTCTAGTGTAGGGCAGACAAGACCACGTGGAGTCGGGGTTGGCCAATTCGGTTCTGTCACTTGTCACAACATAATAACGTTTACAATTGCGTAATAGTACCTGATTGCTGAAATAAAGCCTGATTTGTCCAAACTGTGTTTCATCATGGTCACCCTAAAACTACAACCAACGACGAAATTATAGTTATCATTTTGTCTTCGGCATATTGCATAACTGCAAGCGTTTATAAGCAGACGACGCCGTATGTAAACGGCGGAATCATTCAAATTGCCTGCGACATATGCAAAATTTCATGATGATCGGTTCATAGCTTTAGGCGTGAAAAGGTAACAAACAAACGTACTTCACAGTTTTTGCTATTACACCACACAACATAATGTTCTTTGTAAATCAATTTTAATTGCAATTTCTATCATATTTAAATCATTATATCTAAAAACTATTTAATTTAGAAAAATAATAAAATCTGTGTAATTCTCTAACGGCCTGGCCACGACCTTGCCGCTATCAGCGGCAGCGGCGAGCGGTAAATTGAAATACAGGGTGGCAGGTTAGACAGTGGAAATATTTTAAGGGATCATTGTACCCATCATTATGAACAACTTTTACTATGGGACCAACTCTGAAATCGCGAATAAAAAATTAGCTGTTCCGTACATTTATGTTCACAAAACTCAACAAAATGTATGGAACAGCAGATTTTTTTTTTGCGATTTCAGGGTTGGTCCCATAGTAAAAGTTGTTCATAAAGATGAGTACAATGATCCCTTAAAATATTTCCACTGTTTAACCTGCCACCCTGTATATGAAAATGTATGAACCATGCCACGAAAAAATCGCTCGCAGCGGCGCGGTATCGGTACTATTGCCACTAAAACCGCGCCGCTTGCCGCTAAGCCAAAAGTCGTGGCCGGCCTGTTACACATGATTGTCTTCACAGAATGGCCGCAGAACGTGACCTAGAGAAGTCCGACTCGGTGCATTTGGCGAACATCCTGTTCGACTCGAGCGGGCACTTCGTGATGTACGCCACCATGCTGGGCGTGAAGCTGGTCAACCTGGCCACCAACCGCTGCGTGGCCATGCTGGCCAAGCCCGAGAACTTGCGGCCTTTGCATCTGGCGCTGTTCCAGGTAGGGCAGAAGTATTAAAAAAATGTTAATGTATATTTTTGCGTGCTTCATCGTAAACCGCATCATCGCTTAACATCAGGCGAGATGGCGATCAAACGCAAGCCTATCATCTATCTATACTATTATAAAATTATAAAAAGGCCGTATCTATACATTGGAGATATTCCAGAAAGAAATAGTCGTGATAAGGTACTGGGACGTAACGATACCCAAAAAGATTATTTTTTTCCTGTCTGTGCGCGCATCACGCGAAAAGTACTGAACAAATTTTGATGTGGTTTTCAACGTTTGATAGCTCGGGGTCCAATTTAAAATCTAAGCCACGTTTCATCTAATTCCGGTAAGATAAAACCAGAGATACAGCTTGACCTCTTGGTAGTAGGTAGTACTGGCCACCCTAAACTACGGAGGTCAGATTAACTGGACATTTCATTGTAGTCCACGCGGACGGAGTCGCGGGCAAAAGTCCAGTCAAAACAATAAAAAAAAAAAAAAAAAAAAAAAAAAAAAAAAAACTATATCCTTCCAGGGTCGCACAAACCAATCGAAAGTGGCGACTACCCTCGAGATGGAAGGGTCAGAGAACCCCACACTGCTGAACATAAAGACAGACCCTACTCTCTTCTGCACGGCGTACAAGAAGAACCGGTTCTACATGTTCTCGCGGCGGAGCCCCGACGACATCAAGAGCCCTGACGCCGACCGTGACATATTCAACGAGAAGCCTTCCAAGGAGGATATTATCTCGGCTACTGAAGGACAAGGTATGACTCGTATTATTTCAGTTTTAGTTCAGTTGAACTGGTTGTTTCCAAAAGTTAGAACCGGTTCTACATGTTCTCACGATGGAGCCCCGACGATATCAAGAGCCCGGACGCCGACCGCGACATATTCAACGAGAAGCCTTCCAAAGAGGATATTATCTCGGCTACCGAAGGACAAGGTATGACTCGTATGTTTTTTAGTTCATCAGTTCTGCTGGTCCTAAAAGTTTGCTCAAACCTCCGATTAGTTGATCTGCTGTCAAATCTCAGCTATAGTGTAGTAGTTCTAGTAGTGATAGTTACTCCCAAATGTCTACAATCAATCAGTGACGGATCCAGGAATTATTTTTGGGGGAAGGGCTGAGGGCTAGGATACCTAAATCGCCGCGTTTGCCTTAGGTAAATGAAGTGATTGTATTGGTTCTTAACAAACACATCCCTCGCACACATCTCTGGTGGAAACCCACCCTAATGCAGGCAAACGCGGCGACTGTGCAGTGATAGCCTAGTGGATTAACCATGTGCCTCCCACGGCGAATGGTTCGAGTTCGATCCCGAGGCACGCACCGCTGACTTTTCGAAGTCATGTGCGTATTAGAAATTAATTATCACTTGCTTTAACGGTGAAGGAAAACATCGTGAGGCAACCGGCATGTCCTAGAACCAAAAATTCGAAGACGTGTGACGTTCACCAACCCGCACTAGGCCCGCGTGGTGGACTACGGCCCACTCCCTCTCACAGAGAAGGCCTGTGTCCCAGCAGTGGGAACATTATAGGCCGATTATGCTATGCTTATGCGGCGACTGTCCTTTAAACAAAATGCGAGAATAGTTTGATAAAAGCTGTCCCAACAGACGTCATGAATTCATCAGCTATTATTATTTTTACAAGCTTCTATTTAACTTGCTCTGTTAGTTGGCACTCAAATCTTGCAACTGAATTTTAGACCAGTTCCCCCCGCCGATTGAGCGGAAATTCGGAACGCAGATATCACTTCGATGGCAATGCAATAATATGCTACCATGGAGGTGGTCTCATGATGGATCCGGGAGATGGCTATAGGAACTCCTCAACTTCTTAACATAACTCTGTCGTGTTTGTGCTCGTTGGATTTGTCTTGATAAGCACTATAGACCTAGATGATGTCCAGGCTCTCATGGAGTTGGGATGTTGTCATTATAAAAGCTTGTTTTAGAAAGTGTTTTTCAACATCTTGATTTACAAACCAGCTGTGCCCGCGACTCCGTCCGCGTGGGAGTCGGAAAATAAAATTAGGTCGTTATTTCATTCGATAAATAATAAAAATATTACGCAAACCACCATACAGTACCAATCTTACCTTTTTTTTCTTTTTATTTTTTTCTTATGTTGCACCCATCGTCACGACACACCATCTATCTGATATCATCGATCACCAATCATCACCACGCAACCCCTAGCACCAGTTACTTGTTACCTCAGATCATAGAAACAAGGAGATGTGCCAAGGCGTTATCGAGCTTGATGCCTGATCTTGAGCAAATTGCTCATAATAAAAACGTACGCGCTGGCGACGAACCGAACACGATCGATGGTATAAATACAGTGTTTTAGTTTAGTGCTAGTGTTGAGTGACGATTAACAGTGTTAGATTGAGGGTGTGCGGAATGTTCAATGCGTGGGAGATCTTTTTATTCACAAGGAGCGCTTAATTATGCGCGTAATTGTGTCGAAAAATGTACTAAAAGTGGCATCAGTTGTTCCCGTACTAATTTGCTACGATGGCATATCTCCTTGTTTCTATGATCTGAGCTTGTTACCAACTAACTATCTGCCAATCAGTAATCAGTTCAACTTACCGACCAGAATTCGGAAAACAATATAATTTACAAATTATTTTTGTCCGTAGGAGTCCAACGTCTGTACGAGCAAGCCATCCTGCACACATCGCTGGGCGACGTGCACATCCGTATCTTCGGCAAGGACGTGCCGCGCACGGCGGAGAACTTCTGCGTGCACTCGCGCAACGGGTACTACAACGGACACGTCTTCCATCGCGTCATTAAGGGGTTCATGGTGCAGACTGGAGATCCTACAGGTAAGAGTTATCTATACTGATAATTATAATAAAGCTTTTGTTTGTTTTTTTACACGCTAATCTCTGAAACTACCGGTCGGATTCGGAGAATACGGTAGTGGCCTACTATTAAAAAAGTACAAATAAATTATTTTATTTTAAAGAAGGAATAGGTACAACAAAAAAGAAAAAGCAAAAATAATAATTTATCACAAAATGGAAAACATAGACGCTTTTAAAGTTTTTGGAGGGAGTATCGCTTCGTCTTTGTCGCGCGTAGCGGACGTAGGTGGTGTTACGTCACTAGTAGGTAGTGCCGTCCGTGTCTAGCAAATCATTTTAAAACGCTTATAACTTTGCCAATTTTGTAGATGTTTCATAGTTTTTTTTTGGTGTTTATTGTCTTTTTTCAAATAGTTTACAAATTCACAATAAAAAAAAAGTAGTTGACATCCATATTCTTTTTGTATATGATAGCCAGATCTATGCGGAATAGTATAGGTTATTTAACATCAAGCTAGGACCCGTAGGAGCCGAGCAAAAAGAGAAAACGTCAGAAATAACCAAGTAATAGCACGGGAAAATAATCCGATTTCTTTTAAATTAAACGACGGGTGAAAGCGTAGAGCACAGCTAGTTAATTTATAATTATAAAAATTTGCAACTCATTTTTGTTTACGGTTTAAAACAACGAACCAAACTGCGGGCTGCACAGTGCACGTGGTACACACTGCACTCAAGGTAACCCTCAGATCATAGAAACAAGGAGATATGCCATCATAGCAAATTAGTACGGGAACAACTGATGCCACTTTTAGTACATTTTTCGACACAATTAAGCGCTCCTTGTGAATAAAAAGATCTCCCACGCATTGAACATGCCGCACACCCTCAATCTAACACTGTTAATCGTAACTCACCACTAGCACTAAACTAAAACACTGTATTTATACCATCGATCGTGTTCGGTTCGTCGCCAGCGCGTACGTTTTTAATATGAGCAATTTGCTCAAGATCAGGCATCAAGCTCGATAGCGCCTTGGCACATCTCCTTGTTTCTATGATCTCCGGATTTTAAATGCTCGAAAACGGTTAATATAATTTTCAAGTTTTTTATACATCATTTTCTTATTCCGGAAATACACAACTATAGTATCATTTACCAGTCAACGACCAATCGAACATCGATTCCCGCTCGAAAGTGAAGACGCTAACGCATGCGATTGGTTGTTCAATTCACTTCGCAAGATGTTTACTCAATTAACGCGATGGTTTTGCAAGTTGAATATGTTAGAAAAAACTCAGTACCTACCATTTTTTTTTCTTTAGACAACAGTATCTTTAGTTCGACGTTTTGAAATACCGAAGCAACCTTAGCCATAAAATGCTCGTATGTTTGCTTGCATGATTGCTATCACCTTACTTATAAACGATGATTAAATTAAACAGCTCTTTGTCAATTGTCATCTCTTTTAATTGTCATAGAAATAATAAGGATAGTTGTATATTTAATCAGTGGTTAAATTAAGGGGCTTTTATAAGTAAGGGGGTTAGTCTTCTAACGCGGATCCGACTCGGGTAAGTTAGATTGCATTCGTACCTAGATTCTTTTTTTTTTAACCCTTAAACCACTTGTGCTTGCTTGCTGCTTGCGTGCTTACTATAACCATTCAATCTTCTAAAGCAGATCCGACTCGGATAGGTCGGGTTGGTAGGTTTTTTTTATAACCCTTAATCCACTTGCTTGCTGCTTGCGTTCTTACTACCACCATTCAATCTCAAATGTTCGTTTGCATGCTTGCTTGCAAGTTTACATGCTTGCTTACTATAACCATTCAATGTTCTAAGGCTGATCCGACTCGGATAGGTCAGGTTGGTAGGTTTTTTTTGCAATCCTTAACCACTTGCTTGCTGCTAGCGTGCTTGCTATCACCACTATACCATTCAATTTCAAATGCTTGTTTGCATGCTTGCTGGCACGCTTGCTGGCATGCTTGCTTGCATGTTTACATGCTGCTTGCGTACAATCTCAAATGCTTCTTGTTCAATCTTCTGAGACGGATCCGACTGGGAAAGGTTACCCTTAAACCACTTGCATGCTTACTATAACCTTGACAATTAATCCTGCAATAAACCCTGCATAGTATGTTTAACGTAAAATTAGCGAGCTCGTTCCGTACCTTTAAATTTACCACTAAAGATACAGAATTATCAACATTGGTGCTGATTCTGTTGAACATCACACTAAACTAATTTTAATCACACTATATCTCTTTCTTACAAATATCATTGAAAAAGGACAGAAAATATTAAGAACTGTCAAATTAGTTTACGCCCTTGTGGTTTACGGGAAAATAGTCGTAACCTTTTGCGATGACGACTAAATTGACAACAAAACTATTCAAGTGGACTAATTTGGCAGGATTAAATATCTTCTATCCCTTTCTCATATTTTTTTATTAGAAAGAGACATAATGAGACTAAATTAGTTTAGTTTGTAAACAACAGAATCGGCACCATTGTGTCACAGTAAAAATATGTACCAGTACGGAAACTACGTACTAACGTTCGAAACGGCACACTCACACAAACACGCGGCAACCACTCGTCTTGACGCGGCACTCACGACTGACAGCACCGCGATGTCCGCTTAGAGGTCTCGTCGATTCGCGTGTTTGTGTGAGTGTGCCGTTTCGAACGTTAGTACGTAGTTTCCGTACTGGTGTACATATTTTTACTGTGATTGTGTGGATAAATTAGCTGGGCACTCAAGCACCGCCCTAGTTGCGGCACTGCCAATCTATACTCAGAGGCACAATTAACCGGCCACCTATGTTTAGTGTCACCACGTTTGTTTAAGTTAAATAAAGCATATCATGATGAATGTTACTTCATAAGTAGCTACTATAGCAATAAATTAAACACTTATTACTCTCAATGCTTTTCTGATTTGTGTTCCCGAAGCATTTTTACGATTTCGAAAGCAAACGTGGTGACACTAACCATAGGTGGCCGGTTAATTGTGCCTCTGAGTATATTTTGTACCGACTCGCCGCGTGGTATCACCGCGAAAACTGCTAATTTGTTTGCGAACGTTCGAGGGAGAATCTCACCGTGACATTCTGCCTTGAACGGTACAGAATAGACCGGCTGTTACTTACTAATACATATTATCAATGCGAACGTGTGTTTATTGCTTTGCACTTCTTTCACGTAGCAACCGAACGGAGCAACATGTTTTTAGGGTTCCGTACCTCAAAAAGGAACCCTTATACAATCACTTTGTTGTCCGCCTGTCCGAGGCAAAACCCTTAACGGATGGAGGCATCTGCTCATAGATGGCGCCACTAGCAGAAGTATGTAAAAGCGGCATCTTGCTCATAGATGGCGCTATTGCATGTTTCTAGTGGAGTTTGTACGGAACCCTCAAGGCGCGAGTCGTACTCGCACTTGTCCGGTTTTTTTTTCATTCACTTTGCTCTTCTAACAATGCACAGCAGATGAAATTTTACATTATTGCATGGGCATCCGCTAGCAAAAACTAAGTAAACGTTTATTGTGATACTAACAAATCTTATAAAAACATTGTGATGCTTTATTGTATTTTATTGAATGGTAAACAAGCTGGCGGCACTTTTGATGGTAAGTGGTGATCATAATATTGCAATAACAGAGTAATGGAGATGTGTTATCCGTCTTATAGACAAAGTTAACATGTCTTATGTGTAATTGAACCGTTTCCAATACCTTTTAAACCGGAACTGCTGTTTAGCGGCAGAAAGAGGTGTAATAGTAATACTTCCCGAGATGAGCTCTTTCAGAAAGTGCTTGCAAAAATCTAAATAATAGGTAAGTCAATAGAAATGCTATTTACTATATTTTACTACCAGACGCGTGTCGCCAGTGCATCCAAGGCAATATAAATTACTTAGGGCGGGTTACTTCAAACCATCTGTATTCGTAAGTCAGTATGAAATTGTCATACAAGCCGCCATATTTGACGGTTACAGATACGTAACTGTAAGATGAAACAACATGGCCTCAAACTTAATTCCGTTCACATACGGCGACAAGATCATGCAGCTTTGTGACTTCTATTGACTTATTAGTTAGATTTCGATGGCTCTACTACCTCCTAAAACTGATACGTTCTTGTTGTAGTCACACGTATTATAAATGCGAAAATCTGTATGTGTATTTATTACTCCTTCGCGCTGAAACGGCTGGACGGATTTGGATGAAAATTGACAAAGAGGGTACCCTGAGACCTGAAGAAGCGCATATACTACTTTTAATCTAAATCAGGCGAAGTCGCAGAGAACAACTAGTAGGATATATTTTTTTCAATTGCTATTCCATTTCCCAGGCACGGGTACTGGTGGTGAGAGCATATGGGGCGGCGAGTTCGCGGACGAGTTCAAGCCGCACCTGAAGCACGACCGGCCCTACACCGTGAGCATGGCCAACGCCGGGCCCAACAGCAACGGCAGCCAGTTCTTCATCACGCTGGCACCCACCGTAAGTAATGATAAGAATCTCTTGTAGGCATTTGATTGAGAGGAGTCTTGATTAGCACTCCCACCTCCTAATCAAAACTCCTCTAAATCAAATCTGTTTCATATTTGGTTAGGAGGGGTGGAGGGGGGAGGGATACCATTTATTCGCATAATTTCTTAATTCCTAATATACTCTGGCATAACAAGTTAGGCATAACTTTGAATGCCATAATAATACTTTGGCATAATATTTTTTGGCATAATGTTTAAATAGGCATAACTATCATTTGGGCTATATTTATTCGGTCTAATTTTGGGTTGCATATAGTTATGAGGCATAATATTTATTCATCTAATAGTCATTAAATATAAATAGGCATAATTGGATGTAGTCACTATTTTATGTTGAAAGTTAGTGTAATTTTTAAGGTTTCGTAATTCATAATAATTTTATTCAATAATAATATTATGAAATACAAACATACTGGGTACTACATTGTCAGTAGGTTAAGGTGCGGCGGGGGTGGCCCTTGAGCCGCGAACTATTTATTTTGCATATGAAAGTTATTTCACTCAGCGCTTGCACTAAAGGAGGATTGGCAAATTGTCATATAGAAACAAATTGTATATCATCGGAAAGCTCTTTTTATGTTCATTATTTGCTGCTATAGCAGCAGGTCTCAAATCATTGTGTCAAAAAAATAACATTGTAACAATATGCATTAGTTGTCTTAAGTGTCTTAACACGTAAGGAGTTAATTATTCGAGCGTTGGTATTATTTGTATGCCGATCAACATTATGCTTAAGTAACGTTATGCGTTTGTTATATTATGCTTTAGAATAAATAATGCTTCTAAACGTTATGCTAATAGTAATTATGGATAAAAACTTATGCCTAAACATTTTATGCAAAATTATATTATGCGTAACGATTATTATGATAAGTAACAGTTTGCTTTGCTAAATTATGGTATTAAATTTTATGCGAATAAATAGTGACCCGAGGGGGGATACCTTTCCAGTTTCCAGTACAAAAAGGACGGAAGGCTGGTTTGATCCTTATTAGCGACACCATCGGATGGTGCAATAATAGTGTGTGTATTTTTTTTCAAAATCAACGGATTCGATTCCTGGCTAGGAAAATCGCTTTTCCAAAAATCTAATAATGTAATTTTAGTTTTCATCAAAATCGGGCCCGAGACTCCTTTGAGTGTTTTTCGTTATTTCATTATGTTTCTGATTTGGCAATCCACGCCTACTTGAAAAATTCAACCTGTTTAAAAGACGATAGTTACGTACTACTACCAGTAGGTACTACTACATATTTAAATGTTCAATTTATGTAAAAATATTTATTTATTTTTATTTATTTAATTCTTTATGCACAAGTAAAAAAAATATTGCACAAAGGCGGACTTAATGCCTTAGGCATTTCAACTTTAACAAATATAACTTTTTTCCTCAGCCATGGTTGGACAACAAGCACACGGTGTTCGGCCGCGTGGTCCGCGGCATGGAGGTGGTGCAAAACATTGGCAGCGTCAAGACCAATCCCAAAACCGACAAGCCGTACGAAGACGTCAGAATTATATCAGTTACTGTTAAATAAAGTATAAAATAATATATTGAAATAAGATTATTTTAGGAGAATTGATGATGTGCTGTACAAATAATGAACTGTTGCAATAAATTAGATCGATGTTGTGATACGTTGTGATTTAATTATTTCCAATTTTGAAATAAATAGCCTGATAAGTTAAACGCGAGCTCTATCCATCTAGGGAGGTCAATGACCTGGCGTAAAAAATCAGGTGCGTAGGCTCGAACTGTATCGTAATGTTACGTGGTACCCACAGACAGAATCCATTAATAAACTATCTCCAACAAATAAATTATGGGTAGCTTAATATTTTTATACCCTTTTGTGGAAATAAATTGTACTTCAACATAATCCAAGAATCCTAAAAAATATGATAAAATTTCGTAAATATACAGACACGCCATCTGTTGTCAAGTAGTTGAAAGAGTAATTGACTTCGCCATCTAGTGTGGAGTAGACAGACTAAATTATAGTGAATAACTTTTCAAGTACCTATCTAGATGGCAGCGCTTGTAAGTTTGTAACAATTTTAGCAACATTTTTGTTGCGATACTATTGAATATTTTTTAACTATCTTTCAAAAAAAAAGTGATCCTATAAGGGTTCCGTTTTTCCTTTTGAGGTACGGAACCCTAAAAAGGAGGAGGTTATGCATTCGGTTTTTTTTTGAAGTACCTACCTAACTTAACAAAAATCAAAACATTCAAAACACAACAAACAATGAAAAAATAGCTTTACCGGCAAATGACACCCAGGTACCTACAATGCAATATAACGATAATAACAGCTGTCTCCAGTTTCGTACTTTTAGAGGATAATAATAATTAGAAAGGAATTTAGATTTGAGTTTCCTTTATGGTTACCTTTAACTTGTTAAGTATTTTATTAATTTACATGGTAAGTAGTACCATACATACGGAACCTTCGGATGGGTACGCAGATGTGCACTTGACCCTAAATAAGTTAATTTAATGATGTGTAGTGTAGGTTAGGTAAGTACTTACATCTATACATGTAGATACCTACACTCAGGTAGTCTAGGTTACTACGACTATAATTACTAGAGAGAAAAAATGTTTGATACATTTTCGGATTCGTATTTTGGAGCTTGATATAGAGATAGGTACCCCATACATACTTATCCCATAATGTGTGAGGTAGGTATTTAAGTAGGTACCTATCTACGTAAGTACCTACCATCAGAAGAAAAATAGGTATGTAGCCGTACTTTAAATCATAGGTAGGTACACGATATTACATTTTTATGTGACCATAAAAATATTGTTATTATTATAATGATGCTTGATAACCATAAAGAGTTTCCACAGCCATTGGCTGCCATATACCTAGTACTTACCTACCTACGCGTATATCTAGAATTCTAGAGGATTCTGTCGCTGATGTGTTGGTGGTCATAAAAAATGAAGGTCAGCTTTACAATAACATCAAATGCGACTCCACATTAATGAAGGAATTTTAGATGCATTTATTTTCCTTTTGCTCAGTTGTTGGACTTATCTTTTGTGGGAATGGGATGGAAGCGTGTTGTCTCGCTCTTTCCCGTGCGACTGTCGCGTTTCACGCCCCTCCCGCGTCGCCCGCATAATATTTTCTTGCACCGCGCGCGGCGCGGCTACCCCGCCTCCGTGCCTCACCCAAATTCGTTCGTGTCCATTGACACTAGTGATCTCGTTCAATATTTTATTATTTCTTTAATGTTTATCTTAGAGAAATATATTACTGAACTAAGCGACATTCCACGGGTATTGTTTCTTTAGGTTCACAGACATTTTCCTTTTGTCACAATGTTTTTTTTTAATAAAACTATTTAAATTTAGAAACGTACCTAGGTACCTACTCAGTAATATGTATTAAAAATTATTTAGCAAATGCGCTGTAAATTACTTTAAAAAGTAGAAAATTTTGTATAAAGCTTCAAGTGACCAACATTTTTATGTATAAATCGGGACAATTTTATTCGATTTAATTTCAGTCACTTAAATTACAGTCACTTATGTTACTTAAGTCATGGCGGTTACTTATGACAAGGCGTTACTTATGTCATGTAATTTAAATTTGTTATCTACCTATGTAATTTAATTTTGTTGTATAGTTGTAGAGAAAAGAATTATCGCTGAACATAGGTACATAAAAACAGAAGATTCCGGCGAATTGAGAACTTCCTCCTTTTTAGGGTTCCGTAGTAAAACTAGGAACCCTTATAGATTCGTCATGTCTGTCTGTCTGTCTGTCCGTCCGTATGTCACAGCCATTTTTTTTCCGAAACTATAAGACCTATACTGTTGAAACTTGGTAAGGAGATGTATTCTGTGAACCGCATTAAGATTTTCACACAAAAATAGAAAAAAAACTATAAATTTTTAGGGTTCTGCATACTTAGAACTGAAACTCAAAAATTGTTTTTTCATCAAACCCATCCCTGTGGGGTATCTATGGATAGGTCTTCAAAAATGATGTTGAGGTTTCTAATATCATTTTTTTCTAAACTGAATAGTTTGCGCGAGAGACACTTCCAAAGTGGTAAAATGTGTCCCCCCCCCCCTGTAACTTCTAAAATAAGAGAATGAGCGAGTAGTTTTTTCAAAATCATCAAAATTCCTTCACAAACAAACTTTGTTATGCGGTTCGGTTTTTTT